>JAODGC010000007.1:863048-906739 GCA_027574925.1 Ecitoglossa quadriceps | reverse complement strand
CCTCAATGGTCTCAATACTTCTTTTCATTTTCCTCTGTTTATATTCCAAGCAATCTGTCGACCTCAACGTGCAGCTGCCTCAAAAGGCGGTAGAGTATTTATACTTCAATTTTCGTCTTTCTGGCTCTGAGGGAGGGAGGACGCTTTTGTGTTTCTTTTAAGGTTAAGAATTATAGGAATTGCAGTGGTGTGTTTCATAGGTAATTCATCTTTATTCCAACAAAATATACATTTTGAAAATTTAATATTTTTACTTAATATAAACTAATTAAAATTTTTATATCATTTTGCTAGAATTTTTTAAGGTAAAATTTAAATTAATTTTCTTATCGCTTTTTAGGTCAATCAAATACAAACATAATACTTGGTAGTATGTATTTCCAAATCTACTTTTTCCAGCTTTCTGCACGATATTTCCTTCTCTTCGAAAAGTCAATTTTTTTATTTGGTATTAAAATATTCACTTGAAATTACAGCGAATGATGATAACACAGACCCCGAAGCAAAACGCTTCTTTATACTCTCATTTGTCCCAAGGTCGTTTACACTGAGTTTAAGGTTGCATTTGAGATTCTTCATCTGCAGTAATTGCAATGTGCAAATTGCACGAGCAATAACAGCAACACATGTAGCAAATAGTCGTAATAATCGTGACTCTCTTCGAATCGTGAGTATCCTGGTGGTTAGTAATTTTATCGATGAATGGAATGAATGTGTGAGATTTGACGATTCCAACTTGAATTATTTGTAGGCTGTGGAAGTTGATAGGTTGAGTTCCTTTATGTAGTAAATTATAGACAACCTTGAACTTGCAAGCGCAAGTATTGCTTTATAGTGAGGAATACGAAATTTATAGTTATCGTATTAAAGTTTTATGTATTGTATTCATCGAGAATATCGGTGAATATGAATTAGGTTGCAAAACAGTAAAAATTCAGAGTTGTGGCATTTTGGTTTTTACTTTATACGATGTAAATATAAATTTCCTGCGTCAAAAATGAGTATAGTATGAATTGAATCAATTTTGAAATTAAATGGCACATCGATAAAATATATAATTCGATCTCTTGAAATGAAATTCAACTGAATGGTAGGAATAAATCGGAAGTGAAGTGTGTCTCTATTATATCAATAGTTTTCCCATTGTCTCATAATGATTCACAATTTCAACGTGCAATGATTCATTAAATTGCTCAGTTAAATATTTTATTCATCTCCCCATCTGTAGGTACGCAAAGTGGAGTAGAAATTAATTAATGATGCATATAACACCAGCACCTACATCGTCAGCGATGCGTTAACTTTGTGAAACATTTCCTAACGCAGCTGCAGTAATTTTCATGCTCTCTTCACTCTATCACAACTAATTGAACTAATTGTTAGATTGATTAAGGTTCGCGATTGTGCACTGCGATGCATAAACTTGTGAACATTGGCGCAAGACAACGTAGGAATAGAACAACGGGGAATAACATTTAACAATGCGAAGTGTGGTCAACTTTCTCACTGCTGTTGGGCTGACTGTTAGAATAGTTTATGTCGCATGTTTTATTACCGGTAGACGACGTACTACGTTTAGTGATTGCACGGTAGAGTGGCCTAGACTGAGAGTAAAGAGTAAGGACTAGGTGTGAGTCATCATCATGATACGGGTCAGAAAGTCACAATACACTCTGCGCGCGGTTGCACGGTATTCAGACATTAGATGGGAAATGTGAAAAAGGAAATCGGGCAGAAATGTAGTCTTATTGTATTTGTTTCTGTGATATTTTCCAAAAACACTGGAAACAAAAATTGGTTTCAAACGCTGACCTTCCATCGGTTCTAAGGACAGCGGTTCCAACAGTAGCACCAGCAGGATTTAAACCTGCGATCTGTCGACTCGCAAGCGCGTAACCTAGTTTGCTACCGAGACAGTTGTAATCTGCACTAAACAGGGATTTTTTTAGAGTTGATTTATTTTTCTTATTAACTTCCTAGCTGCATATCTCCCTGAATTTGCTTAATATTTCAGCAGTTTACATTGTAAATTGGTAACTTGAAAATGCTTTTAAAGGGAGGGCGAAACTACCTCTTTTACATTCTAAATTACATTATTATTATCTAAATTAGTTATAAGCAGACATCCAAAGTAAAGTGAGGTCTATTTATTTTTATGGAAATTTATACACTTTTTAAATAATTCACAAGGATAATTAAGTAATTGAATTATTCTAGCACAGAGCATGAATTTATGGTGAATCGTTTCTTTACGTAGTGAGTTTTGCTTGATTCTCTATCCTAAAAATATATGTGACTTGAATTTTAAGGAAAAGGTTTTATACATATGGAATCGACTTTATTGAGGTTAATTTACAAAATGCGGATTTAATTAATTATACGAATTAATAATTATTTTCCTGTTTTGCTTCTTTTTCATGTATTATTCTTATTTATTATAGAGTTCAGTACTCAAGTTATTTGTAATTTTCTAGGTACAATTTGTCCAAAAAGTATGACATCAATTTATCACTTATATGTTTACATATCTTATTTACACTTAGCATCTGTACTTATGACGCATAGTTTCTTTTTATTACCCAATGTATCATCTAAAATTAAAAGAAATTGACACCATGAAATTTACTAAATTAAATTTTGTGCATTTTCCTTCTTCGTTTTTACATACATCGTACAAATATTTGCCTTCTGGGAAGTCAAGTTAAAAAAAACAGTGAAACTCACGTGATGACTTGTTTACGACAATTAAAACTGGTCCAAAACGGAAATGCACCCCATCAATCCTGAAATTAAGCAGACCCAACAAAGTTATTAATAAGTATATGCAATTAGACTCTTCATTCCACATTCAGAATAATATGGTATATATTAATCTTAGGTAAATTTATATTTGAAAGTATAATAACCTTGCACGAATAAAAACCTTATAATGTATAAGGTATTCTAAAGAAGTGTAGCCCCAGGTAGCATGTGAACCAATTAATGTTTTGCTTTCTTGGGATTAATCTGAGATTTTAGAGATTTCCTCGATTTGTTATTTTATTCTCAAGATACTCTTCTTTGCGAATTTTCATGGTTTCCAGGAACTGAAACAAAGTTGGTTCCTGCTTTGTGCAAGAAGTAGAGAAACTTCCAATGTCGAACTTTGGATTTCCCAGGCATTTCCATTGTAGTCTCCTAAGTCTTATAATGTCCAACTATTTCGAAATGCTTTTCTTATCAAGCAGGTTCCTTACTTTCAGTCTTTTTGTTCACTCTCGTCAGTTTGTTACTGTCGCCTCTTACTTTGTGCGACTTGGATTCCCCGAGAGAGTTTTGTGCTCTGCTTGGGTGTTGAGCGCTCAGTTGATTCTACTTCTCCGGCATTTTTACATTTCTCCATTTCTTGTGCCAAAGTGTTGAAAGCTTTTTATTGGGTTTAATTTACATTCAGACGAATTCCTGGCGTAATTTACGTTTTACATGGCTGAGTATTCAAATGATTGTACTTTATTCAAATGTGTTCCGAATTGATATAAGTTGAGACAAGATAAGAAGGTGGAAATTTGAGTTTTTTGATGGTAGAAAAATTAGCTTAGTTGTTTAAGAATAGAATATTTTAGAAATGTGAGAATATATTCAAATCTTAGTGTGAAGCCTTAATTTTTGACATGACATTCAAATTATCTAACATGAATCTTTAAATTAATTCACTCCTCACCCAATGTAAGTCAAAACAAGTCCCTAAATACCTGTTCAACTTTGATTGTCTTCTCAAGTTTAACCAGTCTTCAACTTCCATGCTTGGCACTAGTCTTTGACTACTCACAAGTCTTTATCTTTGTTCAGATGTTAGTTTCAGCATTAGGCTTTAATTTTGTGTTTTGTCTGCCTGCGTGCACAATGTGTTCGTGGGTGTTGGTTGGTGCATCGAATGGGAACGTTCACCTGGCGGACTAAAACAGCCCTTGTGCGCTTGTCGCTGTTTCGCTGTTCCTTGTCTTGTTTCTTTTTTTTCCCTTTTGTTTGCCTAAGCCTGGGCGCGCGTCTGCGTTATTTCAACGTCTTGCAAGTCGTACGTCGTGCTGCTTTTCATTAGGGCTACGCTCCATGCGTCGTTTATAAAGGCCGAGGAAGTCAACGCGCGCATTGTACTGAAAAGCTCGTAAACCATTTTATTCGTTTATTCAAGCTGGGATGTGTTGTGCGGTGGGTCGAAAAAACGAAGCGTGAAGAAATTTCAGAATAGAAGAAAGAGAAATTTGGTGAGCAAAGAGGTGACTTTTTGTTGGTATTGAATTAGAGTACATTTATTGAAGTGATTGTAAATTGTTTATATGGATTGAAAGAAAGTGTGACATAATTTATTTCATTTCATATCAAACAGACTTTCCATAGTTTTTATAAAATCGTTTTGTCACTCAGTTTTCCCACTTATTTGCTATACCGAAACAAATAAAATTAGTAATTTTAGAAATTCGTTTAAAAAATGATACCTGGTATTCAATCAAAGGAAATTTATTGTATAGCATGATATATTAATCTGAATAGAGTTCGTTTACTTTTCATAATTTCTTGCATTTCATGAAAATTCTAACGGGTGAAATAAATTCCAAGGAGAATATTAAGATGTGGAGAACCTTGTTTTAACTTGGTGTTTATTTAAAATACATAAATTGAAATTACAATAAAATACCACAAGACATATTTTATAGGGACAGATGACAATTATTTTGCTTATACCTAAGCAGATGAAGTAATGAATTTTATAGTTAATCATTTAGTATTTCTTTACTTGATTGCGTATATTTTTGTCTATACATTTCATGGTAAATTTTATTTTTTTAGTCTACAACAGTCGTCGTTAACTTTAGGGTTAAACAATGTAGCTACACTCCTCTCTTTCTTTCCGTTTTTTTTTCTCGTTTATTCTGTAAATAAAGTTGTAAAGTATAGTTAGGCTTGGGTTTTTTCTGTCCACTCTCGGTTGTTGTTCCTGACTGGGCAGGAAGCAGCCGGCCAGCCGTTCCGGTCTTTAAACACACAACCCAGGTCCCTGCGATTTTTTACTCAATTTATCCCAACCTCGCTTTCAAACAACGCATTCAAATGTAAACGCAATACCAGAAAATGCACGCGAAACTTTGACAAACCCAAACTTTAGCAGCTCATTAAACAATTATTCACCTCGTGGGTAATATCATATTTTGTGTATTTTCAACCAATTCCGAATCCTCCAATCTGCATGCTGGTCGAATACACTTTGGATGACGACCCACAGCCGCATCCATTTGTTTGCGGTGCGGCTATTACTCGGAAATTTACAATTTGCGCGCAAATGAGGGGGCGTCATGCAGTTTGCCCCAACCACATGACGACGACAAAACATGCTCCCTTTATGTTTTGTTGCTGGATATAGGCGTAAACATGACTCGTCTGTCGAGTGCACTGGGTGCGGTGGAGCGTGGTGCAGTGTAATCAGCGTTAATCGCTCGGTGTGTCCACAATCCACATACGCTTCAGGGTCGCCATCGGGTTTGTGACATCAAACTGATTACGCATTATCACATGATTAATTCCTGTTGCATTGTTGAATGTTGACTTTGGGTTTTTATTTCCTTTGAGTTGCTACTTGCTGAAGTCGTGGCGCTAGTGATTTATAACCGCTGTCGACGGATTTTCTTATCGTGGCGTTAATGCGTTTTGAAAAGTTTATTACTGAGAAGAAAAATATCTTAGTAGTGTACTAGTAGTAATTAAATAACCCCATAAATGAGCAACGTTGCAACATGTCATTATATTACAGGCATAAATATATCTTCTTCGCCAATGTGTAAAATAAGGATTTCATTAAAAAAAAAAAAAAAATTTGTCTTCTTAATTCTTTATTTATTTTATTAATTTTTAAAAGTGTCATACGTTGTAAGTTTTCACTAACTTTCCATTTTATACGGCTGATAATTAATATGAGACTTTTACTACACGTACATCCCTTTTTGACGATCTTTGAATCAGAATTATCACGTATACCTGACATATACTTGAAAAACAATTAGTCTAGAAATTCATTTAAATAAATTGCAAAATGGGATACTCGTCATATTTCTCACTCACTTCTGACAACCAATCAATTACATATTTTTTCAGGTATTTCGCATTAAAAATTGAATATATTTAGCTGGTCGTAAATAATGATCATAAATAAAATTTTTCATTAAATTAACTTATGCTAATTATTGTTGTGCTGCGTGTGGCGGGTTTTACTCCAAAATTTCGTTATGATTGCTTTGCTTTCATTAATTTTTGAAGACTATTTGGTGTGGGCTATTTTACTAATCGATAATGATTAAGTAGTGCATGAGATTGAAGACTAATCAAATCGATTATACATTTTACGTCCAGTTCAAAACAAGGCATAAGTATCGCATTTTTTTCGTTTTCCTGTTAATTAAACAGGTTTTATTAGTAGACACATGATTGATGACCATACGAACATTGCCATTGTATGATTCAGTGTGAGAATTAACTCATTACAATGACGAATTGATTTTGTGAATTTGCTAATTAATTAATTCTTTTATAATTTTCCAAGAAGATATGAAACAGTGAATGAATGATATAATTACATAGTTATTTTCTTAAATACAAGTGATAATTAGTCCAAACTCGGAAAGACAGGTTTTGTAAATTACCTGAATAACAATAACTATTTCATATTTAATTCTTGCGATATGAATTATTTTCTAATTACACTTTACTGCATTTTGAAATATTTGCCTGTTTGAGGAAGTATTTATATTTCTCGTTCGTTGATCTTGAAAAACAAGTTCACTTCATTCTTTCTTCGCAGTAACTCTTATTTTCAAAACTAAACAACACATTAGTAGCAGGAAAAATCTCAGGTTATTATATTAATTCCCAGCTTCCAATACTCATATGCACATTTCTTATTATCCGCTTGCATACAATTTCAACTTAACTTTCAATTGTCTCACGGAGGAAATGAATACCCACTTGGTTCCCACATTATCATACTTTTAAATAATCTCACGTTGCTTAACAACTACTACGCAATTTACAGCACACATACAAACCTACCTTGCTAATTACCATCGGGAAATTACAACCTGACAAATTCTTTCAATCTTAATTGCTCGTCTTTTTTCTGATCTAGCTCTGTTTAATAGTAGCAACTTTATGCTATACTTGCTTAGTTTCTACTTTATGACTACGGCAAATTATTCATGCAATTATTCGAGTTTACTGCTCTAATTATTTTCCAAGCTTTAAACGACGTAAGCATACCTGGAAGAGGGCAGAAAAGGTTGAGAGTTGGGGTCGTTAGAATTCAGTTTTGTTCTAGTGTTATTATTATTATTATTGGTGGAAAGCAATAAAAGTCAGACGTGCTTACTGCAAGTCTGGGTGGAATAGTTGAACAGCGTATTTATTAATAAGAATCATGCGTGTGTTATTAAAATTGTTGGCGTTTTATCGCATTAAGGGATCTTGCGGTTTTCGTTCAGGTTCACTGATGCCGGTTTTTGCTGTTTCTAGCGTTCAGCTGGGGGTTATTGATTTTTTTTTGTGTATGTGTATGTTGGGAAAATGTTGAGGGACTTTAATAAAAATTGTAGTTGACCCGTTAAGAGAGAGATTAAAATATTTTACATGAAAAATGTAATTAATGTTATATTTCATGAGTGACTCATTTAATATGGCGGGATATGACGTTGCATAAGATGGTTTTTAATTTTTTATGTTAGAGAATTTTGAGGTAAAATTTGTTGCCCTGTTATGCACCTTTATACTTGTAAATTGGGTATTGTTCTTTTAATAACAAATCACCTGTCGATTTATGAAACAAATTATTTAATCATATCTAGGATTTTTAGTGGGGATTTTCATTTCTTTTATCCTAGTTTATTTTCTCTTTCGCATATTAATTTTCTTCTTATTTTCTTTCTTTTTACTTTTTGCAAGTTTATTTATAGCGTTAAAGTTAGTTTCTTGTCGACTTTGCTGGCCATAAAAGTACCGAGCTTAAAGCTAAACCAGAGTGCAATACATCCGAGTCAAGTCTCAACAAGGTTTAACTTGAGCAAGTCTACTTAACTGAAGTTACTCCAAGGTAACTTCAGCTTTGCTTCTTGATTCCTCAACTACTGGTTTCTATGATATGCCCATATTGAACATATTACACTCAATTACACTGTATGATCAAAATAAGAGTCACTTTCGTCATCTTCAGGAATGTCAGCAGAAATTGATTTATATCCACGTAATTTTCCAATGATTCATTCATTATAGAATCTAATTAGTACATTGATTATATTTAATCATTTTTGGCTAGACCATAAATTATATTTAACGCATTAATTTATTCAATTTGCGTTTGTAGTAATTGCTTTATTAAAAACAAAGTTTTATCTCTTTTGGTCAGAATAGGCTATAGAAATTTGTCCCTGAATGTTTTCAGTACAAACATTTCCGACTAGAATTGTAATATATTGTTTTTCAACGTCATAAATTTCTGCATGGTATGGTTTTTAAATGTTCGTTCTGAACATAAAATGTTTGCAGTCAATTCCACTGTATGATCGAAACAACACAAAAGTGAAGTAACCGGAAAATTAAATAAATGATTTACGATGAAAACTGCGCGCACTATTTTGTGATCTATTAACTTTCATGTATTTGGCGGAAAGAACACTCGAGATTAATTGACTGAATTGACTGAAAATGATATTACAACAATATATGGCAAACCCTCATGACACGAGTTGTTTTTGATTAATTCCGTGGGAAAGCAAATTTGTAATATTTTGTAATTCTCTACTCACTCGGTGCGCCTTTATTAATTTTCCAATGAGTCATCCATCACCTATATTCCTGTCTTCTGCATGTGCTTGAAAACAATGTCAGCAAATGACAATTGAATGTGAACGAGTGACAGGGTCACAGTTATAATTTATCCACGTTCAACTACACAGAAGTTCAAAGTCATCCTATTTCCACTTAAACTGCGAATTTATTGTTTCTCAGAAGGATTCAATTTTCCTTACTGCTAATTCGCTGAAAAATTATAAGTTCCAGGGCGTTGTATTGGGAGAAAATGATTTCCACTAGGCTGAATTTGGAAGCTATCACTTGCGTCAACTCGGTGACTGCTATTGCATCCTGTCGGCTAATTAATTCCGCGCGTATCATGCTCACAACACAACATGTCGCTTAGTAGAATTTATGCACGTTTTGTTAATTATCCCTGAGAGCAGGCGGTGCGTCGGCATTGGCCACGCTTTCATTTGCGTAATTAATTATTCCATTAGTAATCGATTTGCGGATGTTCTTCGAAATTGTCTACTAGCATAACAATTTCAGTGCGGTTTGCAATCGGCATGGCTTGATTAATGAAGCTTTGTTTAGATACAAGTTAAAACGGAATTGGATGGGATTTATACAGAAGGTAGTGAGAATATGCTATGAAATTGAGATAAACTGAAATTTCGAATTGTAAGCTTTCTAGATTATCAATTTTATAATATAATACTAAAAGGAAAGCATACAAATAATTTCTGCCTATTTGGTATACTCTAGGTTTTTGTTTTCAAACAAGTGCACTGCTGTTTTAAGAATAAAACCTTATAGTTTTGCTGAAATTATTTTTACATCAGTAGTTTTTACTGTTTGATGCGGCAGAAAGGAAAAAGTAAAATATCATGGCCCTCATAAAAGATATTTGTGAGCACATTGGCTCGGTAATTGATAATGACTAATATTAAATGACATTGAAAAGCAATCATGAAACAATTACGCGTTGTACTTCCAACATCACATACTATACAGATCACTTTCATCTTAATCTGAAATTATTACCAGGCATTTATTAGTAACCACATAATTTATGGCTATTTAAACATAGCTGGATTTTAAATGATTCACTGAAAAACAAGTCGGGTACAATTATAATTTTAAATATTTTCGACTAAAACATGAGACATATTTAGCTCGAGGCATTAAGTTCGTAATTATTATTGTTGTGTTGTCAGAAAGGAAGTTTTGTATCTTTCAACTACAATACAAACTATTGAAATTTATCTTTGAACGTTACCAACACAAATACCAACAATAAATAAATATTTTACTTTTGACAATTAGGTCTCCTCGTCATAAATCCTTATCTCAATTGCATATTTTATAAGTACCATTCTTTTGTAACACATGTCAGTTTTAAGATGTGGAAATGTGTTTCCACTCCGCGATTGCAACATTACAGCCTCAAGTATTCGAGAAACAGCTAAGAAGCAGAACCATGCTTTAATGCAACATAGTTTCTTGTTTCAAATGCTTCAATGTTTCAAAGCCAAACCGGAAATGAGCATCGTACGCGCTACTATGATGAGTCTCTAGCGCACTACTCATAGAACACTACACATTGCTCCTTGCTTAGTAGAAGCTGCCTACTGTTTAGTCCAAGGGATATTTTTATACATTTTAACTAGTTGCTGAACACAGCGTGCATACTAAATTATCTCACCACTTGTGAGCATGAGCATGGAGAAGGAAGTTGAAATTAATCAAGTTTTATGCTGCTGCCAACTAATAAATACTAGGGAAGCAGCAAAAAGTGACGTTTGGAACATTAAGTTAATTTAATTAAAATAAGTTTACAAGGGGAGCAGCAGAGTAAAATTAACTAATTAAATATGTGCTGTAATTGTTTTCTTCTAGTTCATTGTACTAATGTAGAATTATCTTACGAGTTGGGATGTTATTGTAAACATTCATTGCTTAAGATTGACATGCAGAGGACAAGATAGGAATCTTGAATGTGTATAGTGATCTAAATTTACTCATCGCGGATTTTTAGCGTCACACCACATACATCGTTTGGAGTCTATACTGTTGCTGCAGTGCGCAGCACAAATTGTCTCTGGTTGTCCCTCACTTCTTGCATTCTTGCGAAATATACGTGGAAAAAGCGAATCCATCCGAATTGAATTTGGAGCCACGCCAGGTTAGCAATGTATAAGCATCGCTCGCCAAATTAATAGTGGTGACCCAGAAAGCAACTTAATTTTTCCATGCATCTTCGTTTTTTGCTAACGCCCGCATCACGTGGCGGCTACTGTGTGGTATCTTGCGTGTTGTTAATCCCCGAGTAAATAATTACTAATAATACGGTACAAGTGCAAGCCCACACAGATCTTGAACATATTTAATCCTAATGCACTTTTTATGCAATGCTGTTTTTCTATCGGTGCAAGTGCACTGAAATTGGTACTTTCATGAAGGAACTATGACTAAACATAAGTGCATATATTGTTTGTTTCCTTCGTAAGCTAAATTTTGTTTCGAGCAGTAAACGAACTGAGATTTCCATTAACCCTTTAGAAGAAGAAGAAGAAGAAGAAGAGGAGTTCGTAAAGTAACATACGAAGGTTGAACGTCCAAATATATTTCCGAACGCTTTCCTTTTAATTGATTAATCTGCGCTTGTTGTTCTCATTTGTTTGTTTTCCTTGCAGCCGAGACACAACCTGCCACCGAGTTCAGCAGACACGCCCAACTCAAGCCTAGAATTTATCATGGGAGAGAGAAAAGACAGATTGCGACTACGCGTGAAGTGGTAGGCATTTTTCTTCCGAGTTTTTCCGCTTTATCTGGCATAGAAATATTGTTTTGATATTGCCCACACGCTGCATCTTTATGACCGCGTTGGGATTGCTGAAGTGAGCGATTTACTTTGCACTGCATAAATCGCATCAATCATATCGTAATCAAACTAGGCGAACTAGCAAACTGGCACTCTAGTGGGAGTTCAACGGTCGCGTTCTATTTATTTATAAACTGTGTGTAACGCAATTTACGTACGTGCGTGTACTGAATCAATGGTAGCGTTGTATAGAGATTAGAAATGTGCTCCAGCCGATACTTGTTCCGGTTCAACACGCGCTTCTTCCGCTCTTTTCGTGCCCAATGCATTTAGTGGATAGATTTCCTCTTATCTCTTTGTTGTGGGTGGAAAGCTGCACCCAATTCTGGATCGTCTCCCATACATAAAATCTTGTATTGACCAAAAAAGTTTTGAAAGTTAATTCTACAAACAGTGGGCGATTTCTTTTCTATTTAGACTGGGGAACATGTTGATCACATAATAGTTGACTACGATCTCGACGACGAAAATTACATCCTTGACCTACGACTCAACCAAGAATTGATACCAAAAGATTACTTTGTTCGAATGCAACAAGATGGCCGACATGTGATAAACCGGCCTAGTCGAGAAGACGTGGAATTGTGCCATTATCACGGCAAAGTTCGGGATAGGCCCAACTCCTGGGCGGCTCTATCCAGCTGTAATGACACCCTTAGAGGTGTTGTGTTCGATGGTGCCGAGATGCACTACGTAGAGCATTTTGATGGCGAACAACGTGCCTACAAACATGCAGATTACAGTCCAACGGAAAATCGAACCTGCGGATATGGAAGTGGTGCCCATCATGATCATAAACATGAACATTCTGCGTTGAACAATGAACATGTTAATAGGATATTGCGGGTTGGTATTTCTCTGAGTTTGCTACCCTTTCTTGGTGGTTGTTTTGTTGACATGGTGATTTTTTTTTGTAGTATAAGCGTAGCACACCGGAAACCCTCGTCCGAGGCCCGTACAACGCCAACAAGCAGTCGCGGTATGTGGAATTGGTGCTCGTGGTCGACAATAGGCAGTTCAAAGAGTTGGACGAGAACCTCAAGGTCGTCGAGCAGCATTGCAAGGATATCGCCAACACTATCAATGCTGTACGTATGCAACGCCCACGTCCAGCTGGACGCCTTGGGTTCATTTGCATCCGTTTATCATCATTATATCGTACTTATCATCTTCCTTCGTCTACTTGCAGTTATATTCACCGCTCAACATTTACATTGCGCTGGTGGGCGTCGTGATTTGGACTGACTTTGACGAAATTGTATTCTCGTCTAATGGGGATGTCACATTGACAAACTTCTTGCACTACAGAAGAGAGAAACTCATCAAGGAACATCCAAATGATAATGCTCAATTACTTACGTATGTTATTCATGTTTTCATATTTTGACGTTTTCCTGCAACCTGGAGGATTTTTGATTTCAGAAAATTTACATTTGAAAATGGGGTCGTTGGCAAGGCACTGAAAGGTCCAATTTGCACCTATGAATACTCCGGTGGAGTCAACACTGAACACTCGAATGTCCTCGGTTTAGTCGCCACTACTGTTGCCCATGAAATGGGGCATAACTTTGGCATGGAGCATGACACTAACGAATGTTCATGTGCCGACGAGAGATGCATTATGGCACCTAGCAGTTCGACAATTCCACCGACGCATTGGTCTTCCTGCAGTTTGGATTATTTGGCGTTGGCGTTCGAACATGGCATGGATTACTGTTTGCGAAATAAACCAACGAGGTTGTTTGATTCGCCAGTGTGCGGAAATGGTTTCGTAGAACCGGGCGAACAATGTGATTGCGGTTTGCCGGAACATTGCGACAATACTTGTTGCAATGCAACTGCTTGTATGTTGTATTCAAACGCAAGCTGTGCTACCGGGGAGTGTTGCGATCTTTCAGTAAGTAATTTCCTAGAAGAAATGGTTTTCTGACAAAAGCACCCATGACAATTGCGCCGCCTATAGCTAGACCTTGACCTCATCCTAATACTCACCCCATGTTCCTTTTTTAAAACTTTGTTTATTTATTGCTATACTTGTTTGTTGGGCGCGCCACACTGCATGTAACATTAAGTTTTTGAGCCAATTTTTCAACTCTAGTTAATTTACAGACATGTATGCCAAAAAATGCTGGTACAATGTGCCGTTCAGCTGATTACGAATGCGACTTGCCTGAATACTGCACGGGTCAAAGCGAATACTGCCCAGATGACATTTACAAAATGGATACTGAGTCTTGCGACAGTGGCAAAGCATACTGCTATCACGGTTTTTGTAGAACACGCTCTGATCAATGCAAATTGCTTTGGGGTAATACTGGCAAGTCTTCCGATGAGCAGTGCTATAAAATGAACACAAAAGGCACCCGGCATGGAAATTGCGGATACAACAAGCTTAACCAGTCTTACTTTCGCTGCAACGATGAGTAAGCTAACAAATAATTTTTGTTCCTACTGAAATTGTCTAACACAATCATGTTTTTTACAGAAATGTTTTATGCGGAATGCTCCACTGCAAACATCTCAATGAAAGATTAGAATTTGGAATGGAGTCAGTCGCTATTCTATCCCAAAGTTTTATCAACTTACGAGGTGCTATCATTGCTTGCCGCACTGCAATCGTGGATCTTGGCTTGAATCAAGTCGATCCCGGATTAGCTCCTGATGGTGCCAGTTGTGGAGAAGGCAAAATGTGTGTTAACCAAAAATGTATGGCTGTGGATTCACTGCGGTCCACAATAGGTGCTTGTCCGAATAACTGTAATGGAAATGGGGTTTGTAATAGTATGGGTCATTGTCACTGTAAGAATGGGTTTGCCCCACCAGACTGTGATTATCCAGGCCCTGGTGGGTCATCAGACAGTGGCCCAGCAGAAGATCCAAATAGTAAGTTATCACTCTAACATCATCAAGTAGTTTACTAATGCCAACATTGTACGAAATTAACTTAGGCCATCGGGGATTTGTCAACGCTATGTTTATCTTCTTCTTGGGCATCGTGCCCGCGACAGCGATGGTCAGCTTTGTGGTATACTACCTCAAACACAACGTGGGCGGCGGCGGCGTCTCCTGGAAGAAATCGCCTGCAACGTACGTAAAACATGTTCTGTTAAAGTGTGCTCTTGCACGCGGTGTTGGTAAGACGACGGTGCGCGCTAGTGTACCGACCGTCTCGCAGCATGTGCAGCAACAAGGGCCGCCCGTGGGTCCACGTCCGAAACGCGATCCTAACCATAACTCTGCTCCTCTGACGGGGCGCAATCTGCGCGAATTGGAGATACGGCCGCAGGGGCTCATCTCCACAACTAATCAGAACATTACCGTCCCCAAGCTGGGTACGCACCGACAAGCGCCAAAGCCACCAGTTGGCGTCGGTAGTGTTCAGATGAAAATAGCCAAATTTAACAAAGACGATAGTACAAGCGATTTGCCTTCGGTCAGTTTTAGCAAGTAGCAGACTCAATTAGATCCAAGTCCAGCCGTGATTTACTGTCAACAGTAAATTAGATACATACGTACATGTCCTCGTTAAACAAATTTGTTTCGTAATTAAATTTGGTGTCATGTACAAATTTCTCTAATTTACTGCTGAAATTTTAACATAAGAGTTTGCAGGCCTTGACGTATACAAAATATTCGCAAAAGTGCCACTTATTGATGACATTGTTGTTGTTAAATGAATATTCCGAGGATATTCTCATAATTTAAAAAAAGATATGCGTTGCGCGTAGTTTTATATAGTATGCACGAGATATGACAGGAAATCAAATAATGTGATAATGTTAACACGAATCTAACATGTTCTTCCGTTGAATTAATTATTTTCAATACATAACTACTGATCAATAATCAAATGACGATAATAATAAGCACGAATATTAAACCATCATATAATCTTTATGTAAATCCCAACCCTTTTGTTTTGGTTGCACTTCTTTGTCGCTCAATTCATGTCTGCTTTTTGTTGCTTTTCGCTTAGATTTGTGTTGTCATCTAATCCTAACTCAACCTAATCTTGGTAATATTAAGTTAGTTTTTGTTTGCCTGACGTGCTTACTATTATTAACCAATTAATCAACAACGCTTTATAAAATAGCTTTTTTGCTTCTTTTTCATTAGGCAAATGTCCCCGCCGAAGACGCGCAGTCCGTCATTTTCGCCCGAGAGTCCGAAGAAGTCGGCTGAAGATAATCACTCACTACTCCCGGCTGACAATCAGGCACACCGGGATGAATTCTTCGGTCAGTTTAAGGGTTATTCCCTAACACCGATTAAAAAGGCATTGGACAAACCAGAAGATAAACCATTGGGCGTTGTAAGGCCAGCACCGCAAGTCCCAAAAATAGCACAAGTAAAGCCTAACGTCAAGAGAACGGGTACAAATTTATTATCAAATGGTTCACTTGTCAACCAAGTTGTTGAAAGTACTAGTGCCGTAGAACCTCCAGCATTACCTCCACTAAATCCAGGATCACATCCGAGGCCAATAATATCCTCGCCAACACTACAAAATTCAACATGCACTGCGAAAGAGTTGATTAGCCCATTAAGAAATGTCCCAAAGAATGTTGCTGTTGTAAATGAAGCAATTCCGCATAGAGTAGCACCAGATCCACCTACTAAAATAGAAGATTCAGCACATGTTTCTCCACATGTGACTTTTGCGATTTCACCAGTTAAACAGCAATCACCTCTTTTAAAAGATAAGAAAACGACACTTAACCGCATTGCGTCGTTCCTAAAACCAGAAAAGAAAGCACCAAAAGTCCCAAAACCGTTCATCGAAAAAGATCTCAGGAGTGTTGATATTTCTGGACCAATTCCTCAAAGTCAACGACATTCACCTGAGAAACCTGTTGCGCGCACACAGAGTATGAAGGCAACCGAACCCTTGACAAAACCAAAACTACAAAGTTTCGGGTCAATGCGTGACCCATCAAAGAGGCCTTTGAGTATGGTTGGGACGAGGCCAAAAAGTCCTCCTCCACCAACACCAATCGTGCCTTTAAATACTCCGGCACCTAAGCAATGTGAATTACCAACAAAGAAACAAGTTCAATCTCAATACCAAAATCAATACGATGATTGCCTAACTGCTCCTTTAGCAAGAAGTGAAAGTACATCACCATCGAGTGATAATATTTATGCCGTAATTGAGGATACTCCAATGTCACCGGCTTCGCCGAAATCTCCTCAGTCGTTACAGTCTCCACAATCGCCACCCTCGAAGAATACAAGTAATTCAACGAGCAATGAAAGTTTTGGATTGTTAGGAGAAATTGTTTCAGAAATACAAAATAGGAATTTTGATTCAATATACTCTACTTCTACTTTAGCGAGAAAGAAAAAAGAAAAAGAGAAGGCAAAGGCGGATTCTGGAAAACAAAATGATAAAGAAGATGGTCCTCTGTATGAGAACACATCAAAAATCAATGATGAAACCGAGAGTGTGGGAACAGCTGAAGGTGAATACAGTAACATGAATCGAGGATACGAGAACTCAGCTAGTAGTACATCAAGTGGTTATATTCATCCTTCGGCCGTTAACCGACCAAAGTATGAAAATCCCATTGTTGCAACAAGACTAGCTCCGGTAACCAATTCAAATGAAGTCAAAGCGTTGTCTTCTTTCAAAAAACCTACAATCACAACAACTTCATCGGTACCCGTCCGAGAAGCACCTAAACCTCCTACAGCACCGGTAACAGCTGCTGTCACTCCTGCGACACCAACTAAATCTACTAAAGTCACAACTACTCCCTCACAAGTTACAAAACAGACAACACCTACGAATTTAAGAACCCGTAAGGCGTCGCCCGCTAGACCGAAATCTACAGTTAGTGCCACACCCGTAATAAATGCATCACCACCTTTAAGCAAACCCCAAACAAGTGTAAAACCAAATGTAGCTACCACGCATTCAATAGTCAAGCCGGCTACATCAATGAAACCAGTAATTTCTGCGTCAAAAGGTTCGAAGACTTCGTCGAACAGTCCAGATTTAGTCAACTGTTCTACGCCACCTAAGTCAGTCACTCAAAAAGCAGCTCCGGATGTTTTGAATAACGGCAGTGCCGTAAAGAAAACATTACAGACGAAGAAATCAGCAGGAAAAATTATAGCTCCCATTGTGTCGCAATCGGCAACGACCGGGTCAACAACATCCGCGAAAGGTAAAATATTTCCGGTGAAGAATTCAAATGTGGCCTCGCTGCAACAGAAGTTTGAAAACAAGACGTAGCGTAACGTCTAGTTAACTTGACATTACTTGAAGTAATACATGTGATATATGGTTAATTATGGATTAATTTAATTGCGATTAGTATTATTTACGATTTGCGTTTGTTTGGGGATAGGCAGCTTGTGTTCACTTATCATAGATTCACCACAACCCTTTATTATCACAAACAACCCATTAGAGATTTTCCTTGTGTAGTTCGACAATCAGCAGACGATTTGACTTTTTTAACGTATTTTTCGTTAACATTATTTCATATTGCTTCATACAAGTGAAGTTGTATCATGTCGGGACCGTTATACCAAAGATACTTGTTGTACAACTTTTTCAGTGCGAGCAATGAAACAAATGACAAAAATTCCACGTTTGACGCGTAATACTTGAACGTAAATTGAAATTATGACATTCTTTAATTGTACATACAATTTTAAAATATAATAAGACTACGTAAAGTTCTGTATAATACATATATATTTAAATTGATTGTGCTGTTTTGATACCTGATTTATAAACAACATGGCGGATGTGATAGGATGAACCTTCGTTTGCCAGCTCTTAACTCAAGCCATTGCTCTTGATTAGGTACGTACATTTCAGCCGGCATTAGTTCTTTGGTTTCAGTCTTGGGAGACTGCGTAGTGTGACTTTTATTTTTGTCAGCCATTTTTATTTTCTCTCCAGGATTTCTTAATAAAAGCCTTCCAACTCCTTCACAACGCCTTAAAACTTCATTCTTCATCATCTGTAGACGAATGTGATCATTTAATTCTTTATTCTGTGATATCCACTCGCCAACACCACCAAAATCATTCAGTAGTTGCAAAGCACCTTGATGGGAAAAATGCACTTTATGCTTGTAAATATGATCTAGCCACGCTTCACACATCAGTCGTAGAATCATATTGGAAATAACGACATCGTCGGTTGCGCGGAGTACTGGAGTTAGAATTTGATCTAAATATTTGTAGACATATGGACTGTACCCATTTGGAACGTCTCCACCGCCCTTCGAATAATATCCAGCCTTTGGGAATATCATCTGAAGGTGAGCTAAACTTATAGTTGTGCAAACCGCAGCCAAACATTCAACACACTCAGTTGCTGTTTCCTTTAACTTTTGAATATTTGCTTGCACTTCAGACACCAATTTTTGTCGCATTTTGGAGCACACTTCAACGTGGACATCTAAGCCACCCTTCTCTATTGCAAGTGCATGGTCTACTAATCTCACATTGGAAAGTTGACTCAAACAATTAACGATGTCGTTGTGTGTTATCCTGAAAAATGCAGCAACGTTCCAACCATTCGCTAATTTTTTAGTTTCAGTCGCTGCCCAAAGTCGGGTAGTATGAACAGAATGATCTAGAATGGGATTTATTATACCTGCGCTGTTTATTCATGTCTTTGAATAAACAGATATTACCTAAACGATGTAGCACTGGTATTTGTTCAACCAAAGGTAATTCATCCAAAGGTGCACCTACAACCCATTCATTTGTTACCTCACATTGATTACAAAGGTGTACCAGGTCTTGTAACATTTCACTGAGCAATTGTCCTGTCAGCGGGTCATTCCTAGTTTTGGAATGTATCAAACTCAATCTAAAAAAGCGGTCCCAGGAAGTAGTTGTTACATGTACACCTAAACCATCTGCCAGACTTGTTAAAGTTGATATAATAAAAGGTGGAATTTGGGCAGTTGGAGTAAACTGTGTAATCCATTCTCTTAGATGTTGCGATGATTGTGGTATTCTTGATGCAAGTGGTGATGGTCCCCACCATAAGATAATATGCTCTAAATAAGTACCAACTTCGCCCCAGAGTATTTCTTGATAGTAATTTAAAACTTTTTCCAAAGCTTTAAAACTAATTCGTTTCTCCCCAGTTGTTTTATCTATTTTGAGTCCATCATGCCCCAACATATTTGGTGCTGCTTCAATAGCTACTTGTAGTAAATCTAAGACATTTTGTTCTTCGTATTCAATAAGTTTTTCGAGTTGGGTAAAGTCGTCATGTTGGTATCCACTTAATATTTCTCTTGCAATTTCTTCCTCTACGTTAAGTTCGTAATTTTTATCGTTTTTTTGTAATTCCTGAAGTTTGTCATCATTCATGTGATGTGTTAAAGCTCTGTTACAAACGTTATTATTATTAGTTGTAACGCATAGAAATATTTAAATCTTACTTGTAAATTTCAACACTGGAATTATCGGATTCGTCTCCATTGGTGTCCCCGTGGGATTCGTATGATTTGTATGTTTCTAATAGACAATCGATCAGTTTGTGTGCGCATAGCTCCGCTCTATTCAAGGCCAGCAATTGCAGCAGTCTAGTGATCGATATTTTTCGTTGGGGTTGCTGTAGGTAAGGGCATGTGTTAGTTGTAATGACTACTGGATCGGTGAGTTCATATGTTTGGTCAAAATTTAACAAGAGGTTGTAAAGTGTTGATATCCTGAAAGTACCAGAAGTGACCTTGTGTCACTTAAATAGTAATTAATGGTAACTTACTTAAATGTTAGTGTTAAAATTGGAGCCCCATAATAAATATACAAATGTGCAATCTTTCCAATTAAATCCTGGATGTAAAACGTAACTTTTTCTTTTTCAAAAGTCAACGACTCTTTCCATTTCCGAATTTTTACTTCCAGCAATGTAGCTACATTCTTGTGCCTACTAAGAATTTCGTAGCATTTAGAATATTTATGTTGTAAAGTCTCCAATTCTTCAACAACTTCTTCCAATTTCTAGTATAACCAAAAGATTTATTTTTATGCTATGCTTGCTTATACAATTTGGTACTTACTGTTAACAAATTTTCTATCTCTACGCTATTATTTATTTTTAAGATAGTGTCAAAAGTGTCACTATTTAAAAAATCCGCAATGTTAGTAGCAAATGTTGCAGACAACTCTCGCACTTTTGAACAATCCTCAAAGCACTTAATGATATCTTCACTATCCATAGGTAGCCATTTCTTCAGCGTGAGTACACTGCACGTGCTCCCTCCACGAGACATCTTACTTATTTGCTAAATTTTGGCATAAGCTTGAAAACTAGATTTTGAGGCCACTGCCGTATTGGGTAGCTTGTATTTGGGTCATTATCATGCAGATGTTTTCACAAACATCGCACTTATCCAGTGACAAGCACTGACTAGTACAGGGGCCGCATAAAAGGGTTGGAAACAATCGATTTCCAACAACTGCAAGGTCTAATTATTATCTGTATAATATTTCATCTTTAGAACTTTGTCGAATAAATAATTAACTGTAGGCACCGCTTAAATTATAATCAAGTTATTAATTAAATTATAATCTTATTGATCTATTAATGTTTATTTTCTTCAGGAAATACAGATATCACATCTTTTTGAATTAATTAAATCTGGTCAAATCTCAACTATTGCACTAAAATTTTTGCCCTAATGATAATTTCTGCGCAGAACATAATGTATTTTATTTACAGAATACAAGTAATGACATATAACGCTGTACAAATTCGTCATCTCGCAAATATTATTAGGAGTCAAAGTGCATACAATGCGCTGTACTACGTACACGAGCAGGCCCGTCTAAGACAAGAGAACATATTTAGGCCAGCGGGTGTCTCCCTGTAGCACAGGTTTCTAAGGAATGTATGGGATTGTTATTGTTTACATTCAGCGTAAAGATAGCGATGTTTTACACCTGTAAACTTTCTATGTTGCTTACCAGCTACACCTCACAGGCCGGAATGTGCAAACGCTTCAGTTCGTATCAAATTAGAAGCAAATCGATAAAAAAATCTATTCATTTATGTTGCTTTCTATGCACGTAATCGAAAATAAATACCCGGGTCTTTACTTCAATGCGTATGTTGGGATGCGTGTTAGTGCAATCATCAGCTAGTGCAATTTTGGTTTAATAAACAAAGGGACAACTAGGAATAAATCAGCGTAGGATTATTAACGCATAGGAGAGTGCTGCATTTTGGCCTCGGATTTACGGATTGAACCAAGTCGTTCATAGAACACTATGTTACGGATTTGGCTAATTAGTTGACACAATCTTCACTTATGCATAATCATATTTATTTGTATAAATACATTGAAAGGAATGCATGAATATAATACGTCTTGTATAAATTACACTATGGAACAATAGAATTGCACAAAACGTACAATACCAAAAAAATTGCAGTGATAAAATCAGTCCGATGAGATCTCAATGTTTGCTTACGCTGCCTCACCATCTGCTACAAATTACTCAAGAGTATAAAAAGCTACCATAGGCACTGTCAAATTCTGGCAAAACAATATACTCAATCATCCTCTGCCGTTCATTATCCTCCTCTCAAAATTATTTAAACTAATGTCGACGCATATCACATTCTTGAATATTGCGCCGATTAAGTACGTACAAAACCTTACGGTGTTCGCTTCGAGAGCGGACTCTATGGCAAAAATACATTTTTTACACATTAATAAAATCTGTGTACAAGTATATAAATATAAATCTGCTAAATCTGACCACAGTAGAGTGGATGATGCTAATAAGAAGCTAGCAATAAATATTTTGTTCGTTATTCTTCATATGGAATGTCATAGAATGCTTCATGTACAATGCGGCGCAAAATATAAATACATATAAAAGATTGATGAACTAAAACTTAATTTGTACATATTCGCACTAGAATTATATTAGTCGCGTTGCGATGTCCACATCGTGGACCACTAGTAACGCTACACTGATGTCTCTTCATCCTTTTCTTTCCTGTAATGTTAAACTATTTATTAGAAGTGTTTCAAATTATAAGGGAAATAATCCCTCACCTCAATTGTTAAGACCATATTCCCAACACCATCTGTTGTTGTAATAAGTGAGACAAAATTAAAGATTAGATCCCAGGCACCATTAAATATTATAATGTCCACTTAGGATAATTAAATAACAAAGAAGTGAAACTTACTGCGATGGATCTGGTGTTGAATGATGAGTTGCATGCATCATAGTAGGCATGTGTGGCATCATTGGAGATGGTGATCCTCTGGCACTGCCACAAAGAGAACCATGGACCGATCCCAAGACAGAGCCCATCCTGGAACCCATTCTGGGGCCATGGTAATCAATACCTGCACAAAACAATAAAACACGTTGATTTTAAATAACAAATTACATTGACAGTAATATGTTTACCAGGATTGTTGATATCATTCGTATGTCCTCCAATGGGCGACATCATCCTACTCGACGGCGGATGCATGTAATTATTAGTGGTTAGATGGTCCTCCTCCGCTGTGTATGGGAATAAATACTTGTCGTCAACATGGTGCTTTTCGTCTAAATCCGAACAACGATCTGGGTACTCGTGGTAGTTCATGTTGTCATGCGGTGTCCCCAATTTGTAATTACTGGTCCTAAGTGTACCCAGCTTACCTAAGTTACCCATGCCGTGATTACCCATGTGGCCCATGTTGGTGACATACTGCTGGTCGTAGTGGGTACGCATCATGTACTGTTCTGATTGTGTGGGTGGTACATAGGTCTCCCCGGACATCTCTGGATTAGGTAGTGGATTGGGTGAACCTGTTTTGTGGCAAAATTCGTTGTCAGAACCTGTTTCAGCTGACCAACGACCCACTTCTGGCACTAAATACAATTAAAATAAATGACGAACAATTCCAACCAAAAATTAATTAAACGCTTTACCTGATCCGTGAAGATATGATTCAGGAAGTTGACTACTCCATCGTGGACCATACGGTTGCACAGATGGGAAAAGTTGGGACTTGGTGACTACATTCAATGCAGGGGGTGTACCACAGCGAGTTACAACATGTTCAGTAATATTCGGAAGATAGCCTTGTCTTGATTGTCCATTGCTTTTGGTTCGATGTCGTCTAGTACTTGATTCATCATCGTCTGATGAATGACTTGATGCTAGGTCTAAGCTACGGCCCTCTGATCCATCAGAATCGGAATCACTTTCACCTCCTTCCCCACGTCTTTCGCGGTGGTGCCTTCGTTCCCTACGTTCCTCTTCTGGAATTTCTCTGTGTCGATGTAAAGTTGGATCATGGTCATACCCACGTAAATACGAAGGTACATCACTTGTGGAATTGTAGTTTGATGTGCTTGTAGAAGTATGCCTTAAGTGAGTATCACTGCGGTAAGGACTAGAACTTGTTTTTGTTGTTGAACGGGATGTAGTGCTTGATGTTGAAATGCCCACATTACGGCGGACTGCTTCAATTGCACTTGAGTGATAAGCCAATGCAGAGCGCTATAAATAAGACATTAAATAATACAATAACAGATTTAAGAATAAAATATAAACGATATACCGATTGAGCGTTGATATTCTGACTACTGGTGCTTCCAACTCCAGCAACTGAATTGTTTTCCAGCAACGGAACTTTTTTTCCCATACATCTCAATATCATGTGAACCAAATGTTGTCTTACTCTATTATTGGCAATGCAATATCCCAGTAACGAGAAAATTGCATGTATCAAAACAGCAAGGGACAAAAATGGTGTAAGTAGGGGATGTTTCTCAGATGCTGCTAATAAAGCTAGAACCCATGCACCTCCCAATAAAGGAAGGGCTACAACTGAGACCCACAACAACGATCGTAGATTGCCAAAACCCATGACGTGATCTTGGAGTGTAAATGCAGCCCGAACAGCAAATAACAACACACATAAGTTGAAAAACACCAGGATGGAAATAGGTCCCACTACGGACCAAATTACACTTTCGTACAGTGACACCCAACAGCTGTAACAAGGAAACAGCATATAATTTCAGTTTAGAGTTGTAAGGCCAAGTAACATACAAGTAGTAATTTCCATACTGATGTGCTCTAACACCTACTGCCATGCTAACAATTACAGCAGGTAGTACATATCCAATGCAATAGTAAAATCTCATTGGTCCATGATTGATATCCCGCATTTCCGTCAGCATTCGATAGAGATGTATTGCATCCACTAACATCCACGCAAATCCACCTAGCCACAAATAGTGCAAACTCATTGCAAACAATTTACAGGCAATTTCATTCGATACCATCGGTCTTCTTGCCTTCAAAGCAATGAAGTATAAGAGTTCGGCCAGAAAAACACACAGGACCAAATTCTTTCTAATCGTATTGGAATTGGTTTGAGCACCACGTAGAAATGCCAGGCATAAATAAGTCATAAATAAAATAGGTAACGCAATTGAAAAACAACTGTAGGTTGATATATTTTCCATTAGAGAAGGTTCTGGGATGTATTCCAAGTCAACAACATCCACTAATACTGCAAAAGTTGAGAGATGATTGCAGGTACAATTAACCAATACTGGATCATCAGTATCTCGTTCGAACCAATCGGTATCAAGTTCTGTGTGACATCCTACTCTCGACCACTCTCCAAAGCCTCTCGATGTGGACCAATGCACACATTGTGGGTTAGATCTTTCATTAAAGATCATTTTTTCTGCATCCAACCATAATTGTAAACGGATAGGAAGATCCAAAACAATATTACTTAAACTCTTATAGAGTAATTTTTGATTGGATCTTTTGAATCTTTCTGATCTCAGGTAGTAAACAGCGTCATTTTCGTGGGCTTGCTCCTCAGCAAACGATTTTTTATCAAATGTGTTCTTAAAAGAAATTCCCGGGTGTATAGGAAGATGACCTTCCTCAAAGTATACCTTTGGTTGATTTTTATTTGCAGGTGTAATTGCATTGACATACTCTGGGACCAAAATACTCACAGACATCAAAGGCGAACCAATCGTAATGTCAACACCCCAACGTCTCATAACTGAATCATCATATAAAGTTGGAAATAGTTCACCAGCTTGTTTGTACTGTGCGTAGCTTATAACAGCTCCATTATCTGGCAAACTATGTTTAGTGATCAATTCTCCAGATTCAATGGGTTTGATCCCAAGAAGTTTCAATGGTACCAAGATTTTAGATAGCATGTCAAATTTATTCTTGTCTTGTAAATAGTTATTGTATTTTGGAAACGCAACAAGTGGTCCTGGTCCAATTGGAGTATTCTGATTGGTATCCAAGAACTGTGATGTATCAGGAAGTATGACACGTTCAGTGGTAAAACTGCTGTCAGAAGGTAAAATAATTTCTTGTTCATATCCAAAAAGTGATTCGGGGGTGACAACATCCAAACCAATTGCTAAATTGGGAGAAACCAACTCAAATGGATTAGTGTACGTATCATGTTGACTATCTGACAAGATGTTAATATACGTTGCCAATGAAGATACCATCGACTCTGCACTACCATCACTGAGTTCAGTGATTCTCTTCCAGTGAGCTTCATATTTGTGATCCAAAATTGCACTAACAGAATGCACAATATTGTTGATATAGTCTTTATCCTGACTATGAGTTAGATTTAATCCATGCATTCTACTTTCATACTTCATCAATTCCTGAATCAAGTCGTAGGTAATTAAAACATCAGCTCCATAAAGATTAGGTGTAATATTAGTTGCTTTGTGGAGATCTGAAGCTAATTGTATAGCAACAAATGTATTAAGGTTTAATTCCCCTTTCTCAATCATGGACAACTGATTCCTCAATTCTACAAATTTATCTGATGTGCAATTGAATAAATCCGGGGCTTGCCACCCCCCAAGCTTACTATCACAAGCTCTAGATGCTTTTCCATGACTTCCCTTAGGGCATATCTCAATTGCCTCAACATCAAACGATGTCCTAGGCCACCAAATTTCATTAGCTGCACTTCTAGGACATCCGTCATAAACTACCTCACACCCTCTTAATGTAATCTCCGCGTATGGATTAGGACAAGCATCGCACTTCTGTCCAATTACACCTTCCCTACACTTACATTGCCCTGTTTCATGATCACATTGTGGACTAAATGATCCAGTCAGATAACAATCACATGGTAGACACTTTGTTGTTCCTTTTGGTTGGTAATGGTTTTCTTTACAACGACATTGTCCATTCTTCTTATCACAATCAGGATTGTATCCAGCTTCGACGTCACAGTGACATGGTCCACATACTGGAAAACCCCACCATGATGCTGGACAGGGTTGAGCTTGCTTAGTCTCGCAATATTCACCACTAAAAGTTGTTGAGTTGCAAACACATTGATATCCACGTTGATTGTGTTCCTCTTCACAAGTTGCGGCATTTTCACATGGATTTTTAGAGCAGACTGGCACACATAGAGGTCCGATGTAACCAGCGTTACACTCACAATGGGAATGTCCCCAAGAAGTTACACAACGAGCACTCATGGGACATTCAGTTTGGCATTCATTTAGAGATCCACAACCATCTAGGACGTTTTCTCTTACCGTAGGGCGTGATAGAATAGTTTGAGTTGTTCCAATGCGTACGTCTTGGACGCACCCTTCAAGATAATTATATCCAACGTTATTGTAGGAAATATCTGGACTTCCAATAAGAATCTTCCCGACGTAAAGTCCTTGAATCTTTGCATTGAATGGTATTATACTTGATTTCTCACCATAGTCCAATGATAAGTTAATTTCATTTCCCAACCATGTAACTTCAACATGATGCCATTCTCCATCAGATAAAGGTTTTGATGTGAGATTGAAAGACTCCCCATTATAAGAGTACAACACAAGCCCAGATCTTAATGAAAGGACAGCAGAACTGTTTTGTCCCACTTGAACAGACATCAGGAAAGTATCACTTTGTCTAGTTCTTACAGAGAGAGAATTCAACCATGGTAACTGAATTGGTCTCAATAGTGGGTTAAAAGACAACATGCCGTCGCCTTCAAACCGCCACGGTTTTCCAATAGTTTCACCGCAGTCCCTACCGCTGAAACCTTCAGGACATTCACACTGATACATGCTCCAACCTTCTTTACAAATACCATCATTTTTACATGGTCTTGAAGAGCAAAAATTTCTTCGCTCCGGGCATCCAGGAATAGTTCCATTATCAGCCACGTACGAATTCAAATCCACGAATTTATAATCTATATAGAAATTACTAATACATCCTTCATAGTGATGATTATGTGCTTGGAATTGAGCTGGTAATGTTGGTAGTCCACCCAGTTGAAGAGGTCCAGTTAAATCAAGAAACCGATGACACGTTTCTGTCAAGGATGCGCATCTGCTTTCTAAAGTGTGTTCCACAAACCCAGCACAGGCCCACTGGCCGCCTAGTTCATCACCGTATTTTAAGGCAAGAGCCGTATCACATTCGTCCAAAGATAAAGTAACTTTTTTATTGAAGTAGGCAACTGTTACAGTATGCCATTTACCATCTGCTACCCCACCTGGAATGTTAGAAGTTACGTAGGTCACCTCACTACCCAACGAAAATGAATATTGGACACCTCCATTGATGACCTCTAGAGCAATAAAATCGTGCAGTTCATTATAACGTCCATTGTAAAGAAGTAAACCATTAGGTGATAATGTAGCAAATTTCAATTGTAAGTGAAGGCGATGTCTTTGCTTCAAGCTTGGGAACGTCAAAAACGAATTCCTGCTAAAACTTCGACTCTTGAGTTCACATAAACGTGAATAATGTTCCTGTCCAGCCACAGGTGAACAATCTTCACAAACAAAACCTCCTTTATGCCTTGGTGTACAAGTTGCACCACTTCGACAGACATTCGGTTTGCAAGGGTCAGTATCAAGTTTAATCTCACAATTGTTACCAGTGTATCCAGGTTGGCAAACGCAGGTATAACCACCTTCTTTAATTTTGCAAGTCCCATTATTCTGGCATGGTGTACTATAGCACAAATTCACTTCGGTATCACACAAATAATGTTCTCGAGATCCCGTAAATCCTTCAGGACACTGACATGTAAAAGTGGTCACTGGATAAATTGGTCTAAATAATACTGTATTGCTTGATATAAAGCCAGAAGCATTTCCAAATTTCAAAACAGTTAAACACTCCTCGTAATTAAGACAAGGTTCACTCACACATAGATTATCATCAAATGGAAGGATTTGCACTGTTGATAATCTCGCTAAAATGGCTCGGTTGAGGTAAACCCTTTCTTTTAGGAACTGCTGTGAGTAGTAATCTTCTCTTGGCAAATCTGGACGTTTTACAGAGAAACTAACGTTGAGAATTTTATCATGTACATTGATATCATCCTGGATACTGAAGATGAAAATATTTTCTTTTGGGCATGGAATGATTGCAGCTAGTCCATCAACAAAGAAGCTTAGTAATGGCGAAAGAAAAGCTTCTTTGGTCATGTCATTCAACCTCACTGTTATTGAATTGAACAACATCTCTTCTGTGATCAATTTAACAGTCAACTGCATAATGGCTTTAATATCATTAATACCATCACTCACTGATACTTCCATAGTAGCTATTTTAGGGACGTTGGTGTTTAATTGTGGACTTAATTGCAATTGTCCAGTACTTTCATTCAAAGCAACAAGGTTAGCATTGTTTCCAGATAGGATTCTGTAATGTAATTTATCAGAAACATCTGCGTCATAAGCAGGTATTTTTCCAATTGGACCAGTTGGAAAGCAGTCCTTGTAATTATTGAATAAAATATGGAAGTCTTTGAGAACTGGAGCATTGTCATTGACATCAATAATGACAACTTCAACATGGACGTCGTTTCTTAGTGGAGGACTTGCAGCCCTTACAATGAGATCAAATTTCTTTCTGGAGCTCTCATAATCTAACTCGGTCATTGTAATCAGCTCTGCTTTCTCTGATCCAGGACGTGTTATCAGGCTAAAACTTTCAGAATCTTCTCCTCCAATAATGGAATATTGTACTATAGCATTTACACCATCATCCGGATCTTTGGCATAGATCTCCCCAACAGTTGAACCAATTGGAGAATTTTCCGAAATATAGAGAGTAATTTTATCTGATTCGAACGTTGGTGGAGAGTCGTTAACATCCTCAATGCGGATAATCACCGGAACTGTTGTACTTAACGCTGGACTTCCCCTATCAATAGCGGAAGCTTCTAAATTGTAAACAGCTACTGATTCCCTGTCTAATCCTTTATGTGTCCTGATAACGCCACTTGTTGGATCGATAACAAAAGATCCATCTTCAATGTCTTTATCGCTCAGAACATATCTTATTCTTCCATTTAGACCAATATCCGCATCCGTTGCAGAAACTTGTACTACAGATGTTCCTAAAAGCGCATCTTCCAAGACATTACCGCTATACTGTGGTTGTTTAAAGATGGGATAGTTATCATTAATATCATTTACTGAAATCTCCACATCGGTTGTATCTGATAAGGAAGGGTGTCCACCATCTCGAGCTGTAACTGTTAGCAGATAGCCACTAACTGATTCTCTGTCCAATAACTTGGTAGTGATAATGGCCCCTGTTTGTGGGTTAATTGTGAACGGTTGCACCTCAACGGAGTCTTCACCAAGAGTGTACGTTATTTGGGCATTGATCCCAACATCATTGTCACTAGCTGTTACCAATAATACAGTTGTCCCAATTTGAACATCTTCATTAACACTCACTGAGTATGGAGCAGAGTCAAAAACTGGCGCAAAGTTATTTGCATCCGAGACATTGACATAAACAGTGGCTGAATCTGTTCTTCCTCCAGAATCTGATGCTGTTAGAGTTAGAACATATCGCTTTTCTTGTTTATAATCCAAAGGTTGTGCAACCGTAATCAATCCCCGCCCATTCTGTGAAGTAATTGAAAACCGTCCTCGTGTATTCCCACTTGTGATCTCATAATGTATCCTTGTGTCTTCATCAATATCTGTTGCAGTTACTGATGTTACAGGTGTACCCGGAGAATCATCTTCAGCCACCACACAATCATAGACTTTAGGGTCAAACATTGGATTGTTGTCGTTGACATCTTGTACTGTTATGATAATACTAGCACTAGCTGATTGTGGTGGATTGCCTTGATCACTAGCAATCACCTGAAAGCTGTATTTGGGGTGTTCTTCTCTGTCCAGTTCTTTAGTAGTGTAGATCCAACCAGTATGAGAATCAACAGCCAGTGGAATATCTTCTGTAGATATCCCTTGTGCATCCTGAGAAGCAATGGTATACTTGATATCCGCATTAGGACCTTCATCCGCATCATAGGCTTGGACTTTCACAATGCTATATCCAGTTGATACACTTTCAGACACTGACTCTTGGAATAAAGAAGTATAAAATCTAGGAGCATTGTCGTTGACATCTTTTACGTTGATTAACAATTGAGTAGTATTGCTTCTTGCAGGGGATCCACCATCTTGAGCACGAATAACCAAGCGATATGAACGGATTGTTTCATAGTCCAAATGTTTTACTAACGTCACATCTCCAGTTAAACTATCGATTATAAATTGGCTTTGGGTATTGCCCCCAATGATGGCAAAACGGATAGCGGCATTGTTGCCTTGATCAGCGTCTGTCGCCCTAATAACAATAGCGGTATGTTAGAGTTTAATTAGTTGTAAATTTCTATGAACTTACTTCACATGAGCTACAACTGGATTCTCTGCCCAGTTGATATCTTCATTTACTGTTGCACTATAGGCTCTTTCCGAAAATTGCGGATAGTTATCATTATCATCCAGGACTTTGATAACTACACTTGCACTATGACAGAAAATAAACATTTTAACTTTTATTGTGGAAATAAAACTAATGATATATTTATTCTACCTTGCACTTCTTCTGGCACTTGCAGGCGTCGCTTGATCAGTCGCTGTTACAATCAAAGTATAAACCTCCGTGGTTTCCCTATCCAAAGTGGTCCGTGTTGTAATAACACCAGTCTTGGCATCTATCTTAAACGCATTATTATCTTCCTCTGCGGTACTAATACCACCACCATTTACACTCTGCACTGCATACTCCACTTCAGCATTCTTCCCAATATCTTGATCAGTTGCTTTCAAAGTCAACACTGTAGTTCCAAAACTGACACCTTCTCTTACCGAAGCATCATATTCATTCATCTCAAAAGCAGGTGTATGATCATTGGCATCTAGAACATTAATCTGTAACATTGAAGTCCCGCTTCTTGGCGGAAAACTATCATCTGTAGCAGTGACTCTAAAGTAATGTACGTCAACAAGTTCCCTATCTAATTGAACTTTTGTTATTACAACACCACTTTTACCATCTATATCAAACATGGACTGTGTCCGAGAATCCAGCAATGATGTCATTGAGTATGTTACAGGGGAATGTTCTGGATCTCTTGCTTTGAGGGTTGTTACAATCACACCTGGTTCACATTCCTCTAAAACGCTTACAACATAAAGGTGTTGTTCAAAAAATGGACTCTGATTGTGTAGTTCCCTGCGGACCCTTTTTGCAATATCTGTATCATTGAATATTTGGTGGTGATAGACTATTTTTAATCTGTGTTCAGAGTCAAGGAGCTTGGAATCATTGCATCGGGTGGTGAAAAAGATAACAACTTTCCAGAGCGGTTCCTTGATGCAAACATCTTCTGCAGCTACTAGGTCACCCTGGGATTGTTCTATTTTAAACCGTTGATCACTTACATCAATAAAATCCACCTCACATGATTTGGCTATTGATTTCGGAAGAAATGCAGAGATGGAGTTTACAAATTGAGATTTCTTCAAACAGATCTGCCTCCATTTATCAGCAGTTGGTATAGCAAAGGAAGCATAGGTCTCAGAAATCCATTGTTTTGCATCTGTAATCCTTGTTTTAACATTAGGGTGTGCCCGATGCAACAATGGACTAATTAACAAACTCCTTTTGCTTCTTGATAGTCCTCCATCCCATGGCAAGCCAGTTTCAAAACTTTCTTCCTCTTCTATGTCCTTCGAGCATTCATTTCCCACTATGAATATTCTCAAAGGCAGACTATAGTAATCAATGTCCCGTAATCGACTGGAAGTGGAATCAATGTGGACCGTAAATAAATTGGGATAATACAAACTATTGCACTCCAAGCTTTGTTTAAGAGAAACCTCTCCATTATGAGGATCCACAGTCAAGAGACGCTCCACAAACGATGCGGAGCGCTCCAAATTGATTTTGTAATTACGCTCCGAGCCTAATTTGTAAACAGACGCATCGAAGATGAGATCCCCCGGTGGCTGGTCTTCGGTGACGAGCAGGAGGTAGCAAGTGCATTGTTGCAACAACGACAAAAGAACAATGACAAATAGTATGTTGCGCAGGAAGCGCGCAGGTCGCATTGGTCCAATATAAGCGTGGGTGGGCATGTTGTAAACGCATCGTTAACTAGGAGGCATGACTGCAGTCTGAAATCAATAGTCTGCAATTAAAATCAATAATTTATTATTATTTTAATTATAGTTAAGATTGATAGTGATAAGATTAGAAGGTCTAAGTCAATAAATTCTAATTTCAGCTAATGGAAGCAGCTGTGGAATAAAACCCGTCAATTTGGTTGCAAGTAACTACAGTTAGAAGGAAATTCCTGGGATTGAGGAAATTTCATCGCAGTTATAAATAATCTTCACATTCACGTGGGTCTGTCTTGCTTGCTGTTTATCAACAACAACCATGGTCCACCGTGGTATTATAACGGAAAGCAGTAAGATCGCAGAAGAATCAACTCTACTCAAGTTCTCGGTTTTCATTGGATGAAATGAAGCGGGAACTGTGCAACAATTGCAGCACGCCCGGCTAATAACCCACCGCTTTGCCTGCCGCTTTGTGTGCACTTTAGCAAATTGCCCATAACGCAAACAAAAACCCTTTCAATTCTACCATCTTCATTGCTTTCGTAAACACTGGAGCTCAGTGCACGTGTTCAGCTCTCGAATGTCAATCAAGTTTGTTTTAATTGCCATTGTCGAGCTGTAATAATGGGCATTAGTGTTTGGAACACTAAAATAACATTAAATCTTCGGAACAGCTCAAATTCGCGCACGGTCGGCAACATTTGAAATTGTTTGCAACTCCTCCGAGGGTTGTTTTCAAGGTGGAAAACTTGGTGGATAGTGGAACGAAAACCAGCGCTCAATTTGGGTGCAAATGTGACAGTGTAACAGACGTAATGACGTATAAATCTAAAAAAGGGTCTTGCAATTTAAGACTTGGCGACGTTAAGCCGTGCAACGAGGAATAGATTGTTGCAGCTAGAGGTAGAGAGAAAGGTAGGAAATGTAGAAAACGAACAAGCGTAGCAATTGCTTTGAGAGGGAATAAAAAACAGGTCAGGTGAAACGAAGTGAAACCTAAATCACTGAAGAGTAATTACACTCTGACCTTTTTTTACTGCTTTGTGCGCGAGGCTGAAGTGTACTTTGATGGATTGTGAGAAACTGTAAAGCTTTACCTGGATTTTAATTTGAAAGAGGACTTTACAGTAAGGTAGGCGGGATAATCTCGTAAAATACCACATCAAATTTGTACAACAGAAACTGTCCACAGACTATTTTACCTTGTAGTTAGGTGGAAAAGTTAAGCAAAACTTGTGTGTGATAAGATTAAAACCACAAAGTAGGTACTAAACTTTATTGCAAAATTTAGTATCTGGCGGAAGTGTTAATTTTGGAGTTCAATAAATCAATTCCAAACTAAATTTAAACTTTAATTAAAATGGCAATAAACTTCATATTGAACTTCACTTCATATAAGCAGATTTAATATACATAGATTTTTAAATTTTGACTTTGCCTTATATTAATGCTTTGTAAAAAGTTGATGCAAATTACACCTGCATGCAACAATTAAAAGCAGGCCTTTTCATTTGCCCTCTTTTACCTGAATTTTTTTCTGACCGCATCAACAGCCTTGAAAAAAATCAAATTACTATGCAATAGCTTTGCGCGTCCACTTATTCGCTCTTCTTGTCTCTCTCATGGCTCACATAAAGAGGGCTCAAGTCAAAGCCAACTTAAGCAAAAGGTAAAACGCCATCAGGCTTCGTCTGCAACCTTCACATCTACATCAACATATGCGTGCCTTGCCACTGCTTCAGGTAAAGCCGTCGAGAATCCCAATGATCTGAAGTAGCTCTGGGAACATTCCAAGTTTTCAAGCGGCGCTCTTCAAGTTTCTATTAGAACAGTCAAAAGTGGCAAAGAGCTGTAAGAGCACCCCACAACCACCATATAACCTATTTTTGCGCTTTTTACACGTGAGAAAATACTCTTTATCTTTTCCTGCTTTAATTTTATCAAGTATTTTTGTTGCACTTTTTCCAGCTACGCGTGGAGAATATAGGAACATCAGTTTGTTATTTTTGTGCGTGCTGTTTGTCGAAGGTATTTGCAATGAATGAGCGAACTTCCATTAGGATTTGTTGTAGCTGGAGGTGTGGGAAACCTGAGTAAAGCTGCAGATTATGTTACACTGCAGGAAGGGCGGTGGACTTAAGTAAAGCTCTAACCCATGCAATAAGCTCATCGACAATATATAAGGAACAAAAAGGGGAATGTGAGGATGAAAATTTATATGGTAGCTTCACTTAGATGGTTATTAAGAGAAAGTTGAACTTTAAAAAATACTGTAAGTGGGTAGAAAACTGTCTTGAGGTTAGTTTTTTGATAGTAATTTGAAGAACTTGAAATATATAATTTTAGAGTCATTAAATAAGAAAAAAGAAAAAATGCCTTTTTGAGATTATCTTGCCTTTAGACAATTCTAAATACATCATTGTGGAATCAACAATAAAGAACATAAAGAGAGGATGTCTTGAGATACCTAACCTCAATATGGAAGTGGGCCCATTTTAAAACAATACATCCCCTACAAGTACAACTTAAATACATATCATAATATTTCCATTGGTCCAATTATAAGATTCTCATTTTTTGATTCTTATGTAGAAAAAATTGAGCACAAAAACTACTGCAAGTGAGTCTAATTTTTTAATGCCAACATGAAAAATAACTAGAAATAATAAACTATCCTTAAAATCATTATCTCCACTCAAGATTCTCAGTAAATTGAAAGTAAACAACAAAGAACACTAAAACTGGAACACTTGTAAAACCTCTTTTCTCATAAAAAGCAAGTTTATATCAAATCCTATCCTGTTTCCAAGTTGGCTCAACTCAATATAAACCTGAACCAGTTTGCAACTTTTCAAGCGAGCAAGGAACTCAAGAAACCCAAAGAACTTAAGATATTATACACGGCACGAATAAAACTTTATGCTGTTAGATAAAAGATACCAGATACTGCCAACTTCCCGTCTGGAAGAATCAAACGAAAAAGGGTATAAAAATTAACAATTGTAATAGTTACCAGTGTTTGTAAGAAAAGTTCCAAATGACAAAACGCAACAGTCGCGCGCTGTCGGAAATATCACAAAACATGATACATAGTATCACGGTATCCCCACAATGGCAAAATGCAAAGTAAACATTTACACGAATTAAAAGCCAAGTGGCATTTGTGTGACTTCATCGCTTTATGCTGCTGTCTTCTCGTTATCGAGTTCGAGTTTTACCTGCATATTTATAACATAATATCTGGAATATTCCTCGTACTTTATACATGCGTCTCAATGCATCTGCTAAGAACAGTAAAACCAGCAATACCAGCATACACAGAAGATAGTAATAGATAGTAGTAGTAGATTGCTGTTGAAGAAGAAGACAAGATGAGATGCAAGAGAGGTGGAAGAAAAGCGGTAACAGAGAGCATTCCTAATTCCGTTGCTATCTTATTTTCTGTGTATTTCCATTTTCTCGTTTCATCACTGCTTTATCCGCAAATGCGCAATGTGCAGTAGTGCAGAGGATTTTATCGCTGATTGTGGTTGCACGTAAGTCATGCATCATCAATCAGTAATCACGTTTTAAGATTACATCTGAAGGAGAAATAGCACTATGGGAATGTAACAAATTTCAGAATAATTTTTCAATAAAAATTCATCTTAATTATAAGTTATATCTTTTAATTCAAAATTCCATAATCTCACAACGTTTGAAGCAAATTTTCGTTAGAACTTCGTGCATCTGCTCACAACTTTATTAAATCTAAGTCGTAGACATTTTATAAATTTTAAAACTGAGTATTAAACATAATTATATTAACTGTATATATACTATTAAAGTTCTGTATTATTTGGTCATAACATTATTATGGTGCACTCGGTAATTAATTAAACCACAAATTATCCCCTGGGAAGTAGACAACTATGTAAAATAAAATTGAATTCACTCTGCTGGACTAGTAAAGAAACATATTGAATTCCACACGATGAATACTCGAATGCACGAGAATACTAAAGTAGCTGCAGGACATGCAAGGCCGATCTCTCTGAAGATTCAATTCAGGCGCGAATGCAAGGTATTCAAATGCTCTTCGTTAAAGTCCACATTGGTGTAATTAATTTTATTTCTCTTCTAGATTAGAGCAGTGTATTGCTTAGCTGAAACCAGTTCAAATCCAACTAAGATTAGTAATCTAATATACCCATTTTAAATTGTAAGTTTTACTATTGCTTTTCAATTTGAAAAAATCACAATTCAAGCAATAGAGAATAAACTGGGTTTAGGACCGTGTAGCTTTCTTCAATCACTGTCACTGAAACAGAAGAAGACAACGTGCCAAAAACATCTTTTATAGCATCATATTTTTAGTGGGAAAAGTGCATAATATCAGGCACTTTGAAACAAAAATCAACCAAACACTCAGAATTTTTCAAATTCAAACGGACATCTTACAACATCCGCAACAACCATTTGCATAATAACCACCAACTACAATAAAGTGAAGTAGAAACTTTCATTGTTTCATAGGTATTAAACACAAAGTATAAATTATAAAGTCTAATAAACTGTAATAAAAATGTTATCAAATTGGATGAAAATTTTGAAATCAATAACAATATAAGATTTAAAAATTTGCTGAAAATCATGGTGCACTATTATTTGTAAATACTCGTCATTATAAACTTTTGATCATTTTCTGCAATAGGAAAACCTCCAAGTATTTCATATTCTACACCTTTCTCGCCCGCTCAAGATTTCCAAGTATGCGCAATTTCCAATAACGAGCACATAAGATGATATTCCCGGAATATCTCCCAGCGTCTTCTAGGTCCCCACGTATCTAGGAATATCGTCGGGAAGATGGAGAATGCGTAGTATATAGTGGAGGCGTTCATCCGTATCTCAGTAAATTACGCGACAAGCACCGCTTGGTGCCCAACTCGGAAGTAAGCAAGGAAGTCGAGCAAAGCCTTTAATGTGTAGTTATTGACGATGGCGTGGACTAAATAAGGAGCATGGTAATATTGGCAACGAGTATTGTCATAGATAACAGGTGAGCTATTGCCAAAAATTAACTAATCGCTTTAGAATACCTTAATTACCTAACTTAATTGAATCAATTAGTATTCAATAGAAGTTTGGAAACAAATAAGCATAAACAATCATTATAAGTAAAAATATTATTTATGTTGGGAGCAATTAATTCTAGAGCATTAATATTTATTTACGATAAGGTATGCAATAAGATATGCACATAAAAGTTGACGTTTGAGGTGAGTTATATTGGTAGTTTTATAATGGGAAATTTGCAGGAGTAATTTGAAAAATATATGACTACTACCTGCAAATATATCAATATGTGGATATAGAAATGAGGAATGGAAAAGTAGGTTATTGCAAATGTTGAGTTGAATCGAAAAACGAATTAAGCATTTAGTAGTAAATTATGTTGGAAATGTTTTTGTGGAGTATTTTAAGTGTCATTATTCATTTTGCAATATGTGCAAGATTAATTAGCAATTAAAGACATATTCGAAATAAATTAAATTTTATGTATATTAAAATGTTTTATTGTTCAATTGGCTTCAATTTCTTCTTTGAAAAAAAACTGAAAACATTGAAACAAACGAAAATACTTATTATACATTATATAAATAAATAATTCTATTGAAATACCAAAAATGATCAAATAAGAAAAATCTTAAAGTTCTACTGTTCCATTTTATTTATTAAATCCAATGATTTAATTAACTTTACAATAAAAAGCTAATATTAAAGGACAATTAATGTATTAAATTGTAGCATCCAAATATGTTTCTGAATTATAAAAAAATCAACGTATTTTATATTAAATATGTAAGATGCTTCTTTCTTCATTTATTTGAATTCACATTTTATGTCTATTTTCAAATAAAATTACAATTAAATTCGTTATTAATTCATATGTTTGTTATGTAATATTGGCAATTATAAAACAATATTTACTAATAGATTTCTTCCATTTCTCCGTTCGTAAGTTGCTCCTATTCGTAACTAACTACGAAATAATAACTTTAACTCATTGTGAGACTCAAGTGTAATTAGTGGCTAGACAACACCACCAAAGTCATCAAGCCAAATATATTTGACGTGTTTAATTTAGTCAATAGATATGTGAACACATTAAATGGGTTATAATCAGTAGCATCACAGACATAACCTGAAATAAAGTTAGTATATAATAAAACCAAAATATTTCATAGAATTTAATCGTTTGGAGCAAACAGTAATTTATTATCAAAAGTAAACATATTATCTGAGAAAATTAAATATTCCGGCACTACTTTTATATTTCCTGTAGCAAGCAAGCATAAAAACCCGCATTAAATTCCCAACTTTATACCCCAGTAATATGCCTGCGCATTTTTCAACATTTCCTCATTATTTCCCTTTTTCTCATTACCTGAAAATAAACCAACTTTTAACATCAACCCAGCACTGCTTTGCATGCAACTTCAATATTAATTAAAATGAAATTTCAAATGCTAATTACTGCTTTCAATCTGCAGTCATTTATTTCACGACTAACGCTGACAACAACTAATGTACACCGTAATAAAAGCTGGATTTATCGAAGACTCAATAAATGCAGCAGCGTCGTTGAAATGCGCGCAATGTAAGAACACTACTAAAACAACTCAAACCATAGTAAAATAAGATTATTCAAGTCCTGAAGTGGGTTTAATCGTTCTCTCCGTTTGCTGACCGGCAGCGAAGTTGCGAAAAACTAATGAGTTTCCAACGGATTCGCGTCGGTGCGTTATTTGCTTATTTGAATTACGGGCATTAATGAGGCTAATGAAATCAATGGAATCATTGGATTAAATAGAAATATAATCTCCATTCGTCTAAAACTGTTTAGTGGTAGTAGTATATGTATGATATTCGTATGATTTACGATGGAGTGACCGAAATCTCTCTTGCACTCTTAGCGTGCAGTTAATAATGTGAAATATCTATGCAATTATCCAATTTGCAAGCTTGTGTAATGTATGCAATTACAGCCTATTTATTGTGGATTGTTTGTGTGTGGTGGACTGATTGGTTTATCTTGAAAATGATTTATTTAGAGAAGGAAAAGAAAATGTTCATTAGTACAAATTTGCACAACTACTAAGCAGATTGGAAAGGTAAATACTTTTAATTACGATGCAAAGAGTATAAGTGTGTATATAAGTGAAGAGGGAATAAGTTCAAGAAGAAATGTTTAGCTGCTTTAGAGTAGTTATTATTATTCTTATATTTAGAAGAGTAATTATAGCAATCTTATGAAAGAGCTTTTAAAAAATTGGTAATTGTCTTCCAAATTCATTAGACAAAAGTTTATTTTAATATATATTTAATTTATGATAATTATTATGCTTTGAAATTTAATATATTTTTTTCAATCAATTTTTATAGGTTAGAATAGATATAACTTCATATTTTTTTACAGAAAATAAAAACAGTAGTATTTCAGATCAGAATTCAATTCTATATTGTATTAAAAATATCAATAAAATAAAAAGCAAATAATAGATTAACTGATAATTATTATCTGCCAATTACCTATTTTATATAGGATTTATTGCATATTGTACTTTAATAAATCACAACTAATCATATGATCGGTTGTTTGCAGATTGTTGGTATCATCCAACTAAGTATTAGATCATTCAAATTTTATAACCACAAATATCATGCAATTGATGCAATTGTTAAATCTTTGTTTGACACTCAATCACAAACATATTAAAATATCCATATTTCAATAATTTTTCAAAGTATTTACTTCAATTTGTAATTGATGTCATAATTATAATACCTTCTCCCAGACATAATGGTGATTACTGATGTGTTCAAATTAATGTTGGAATTACGTAGATTCTGCAATTTCCCCTCCAACCGTTTAATCTCTCTATCACCACGCTCTATCTGGAAGCCCTTGGTGGCATTGTGAGCATGTTGCCAGCCAAGTTAACCACAACAGCAAGTTAACAGTGCATTTACCAACAGAAATTAAATTATGAATAATTACGAATAGCAGCCACTCACGAATGCTGCAGGAAAACTAATGGCATTTCCAACATTCGTGACTAACATACAAAGGAAATTGTGCTTGTAGATAGCACAAGATACCTTCCATACCTGCTGTATAATGAGCAGTAGATTTCAACTCCAGCACATTTGCCGCCGGCCACGAAAGTAGAGCAATTTTCAGGGTACATTCAAGAAAACCAATTAAAAAGCAATCACACCCATTTTTAATCTTGCTATGATTCCACTGGCGCTAAGATACTTGTAATCTATGTGAGAACAAAATTAAAACAAGTACAACAGATCAACAAGCAATTGTCATCAAAACATTGCAAAAGTGCATCCTAAGCTGTAGTACCGTAGCTTCAAACTGAAAGAGAAAGAAGGGATAGAAAAATGCCTGCAAGTGTTCGTGCAACACTATATGGTCTCGACATCATTAAGTTAATAAATTTCTAGGAAACGCGTGCAAATTGCACAAATCGCATGCAGGTGTGCATTCTGAAAGCTTCGTGCTTTTATGAAGCACGGCCAACACTAACTACACTATGGAATTCATCTGTGCTCATCTAATTTTCTTACATTTTAGTATAAAGTAAACAAGAAGATTTATAATGTGCGGTGTGCACTACTTGCTTGGAACAAAGGGCGTAAATAATAAATTGCTCTAATTATATTTAATTGTTCCACATCTGTTAAAACTGCTTTCTTTTAATTTTAAATGAAGAATCTGTAATCATAAAAAAATTGCATGTTTACATTACATGAGATATACTAGATATTCTCATCTTAAAAATTCATCTTAGGAAGTTGATTATTATTTATAAACGTTAATTCTTTATTCTTATCAGATATTGTGGGATGATACATTTCTAGCATTACGTCTATAGCTCAAAATAAAAAAATACAACATAGTAAATTAAAATATGATTTGATTCTCTTCAAGTAAAATAAAATTCGATGAATGCATTTTTGCAAATATAGGAATTTTAACAATCACTATAAACTAATACACAAAGAAAAAAATTTGAAATATATTAAATAACTTACTGAAGAGACTACAAAAACTTACAAAATACACTAATGATTAAAAATTTCAAGGACATTAAAAAACACATTTTCGATAGCAACACCATAGCTGGTAACTCAAGAGAAGATCGCAAGATCAAATTCAACCAACATTTCTATTGGGAGGTGTTTTAGTTCAAGTTTAAGACAGGTGTGCGTCCTCCTGAGAAAGCGGTCCAGTTACCGGGCGGCGGTTAGTAGTGAGAAGAAGAGTCGATCAAGTACGGAAAACGTTTATAAAAATTATAAGAATAAAGGGTTAATTAATAATCTTCCATTTAGTAAAAAGTAAAAGTCAATGATAAAGAGTGGCAACGCTTCTCGAATGTGAAACCTCATCCATAGTGGTTTTTGTATTTTGTAATATTATATTTTTATTTACTTTTTAATTGCTTTTTAAAGATAAAAAAATAAGATGTTTCTTCTAAAATTACAAACCAAATGTTACTATAGGGTGTTTTTTGATTAACTACAGAAAAATTCACAAAGTGATGAGTGGGAATATTTTTCTAATAATTCCGAAATAATGGGCAACTGAAAGATAGCTGAGTAAACAGAAATATTATGCCATCAATCAAAATGAAATTTAAATTATACACAATACTTGTCTGAAGAGAAAACAAACTCTTTATGTAAATATGTTTCCTATATAAGTTAAATTCCTTAAATGTTTAATCAACATCCTCAAAAATAAACAAACAAGTAACCACCTCATCTTCCGGCCGATTTAATGACCAATCTGCAAATTACACTCATTCACCCATTTTCCTGACAAAGCAGATTTAAATTGATTCGAAGCCATTGTATTAATCAGCCATAAAGGGCTAGTGCGCATCAGTGCAACCATCAAGAAAATTCCAAAAAAAAAAAACGATTTTGCTCCCACTTTATATTGCGAGTGATTATTGCATCCGAAGCACGTTTCTACTGCGCTGATCCACAAAGCCTCGCAAGCACTGCTCATTAGTTCGAAATCAAATTGATTGATCAGGTTAATCAAGCGTGGCGAGTTTACAGGCACTAGCAGGTCGTAAATACATTACTTCCAGCAATTAATCTCGCCGAGCAATTTTTATCTACTTTGCGTAATCGCAGCCAACTGTAATCTTCATAAGTGCAGTGAATTAGAAAAATGTTGAAATGACATTGCCACCCAACAAAAGTTAAATGGTCCATTCTGTTAAGGTCTTTTGAAATTTGGAAACGCTTTAAATTTTCATTGAATGTTGATGCAAAGAGACGGATTCTACAATTTGCAGCAATTTGCGTCTGCATTCAGTACTTGAGTGTGGAAAGGTTGTATTCAATTTACGAGCAACTAGTCGAGCGAACAGAAGCGATAAGAAATAAGTGAAGCACAAAGTGTTCGTCACCTGTCCGACTCCAAGTGGAATAAAACTGGGTACAGGTTGAACACTGTGAATTGCAGCATCATCTATATTCTTAAATTAGTTGGACATTG
>JAODGC010000007.1:791809-853782 GCA_027574925.1 Ecitoglossa quadriceps | reverse complement strand
AGTTAAATGCTATTCAATCGTTATCGCTATGTTTTTGTTTTCTTTGTCGTAGACTTGTAGGGGTATCGCTCGTTTATAATGTACATTCAAAAATAAATGCTACTCTATCCTCGCGTACGCATTCTCTCACTAGCGGTGAATGTATCAATAGATTCAATAATTTAGTTCTTTTTAAGGACTTTAAATTCGTAGATATTTCAATATATATTAAAATATGAGAATATCCTGCAAATCCTTGCTTTTGTCAGCCGACCCTTTTGTCCCTTTTTGGGGAATTTGTATATAGAACAGTCTAAGATCAAATGCTTTGAATTGTACAACGAATTAATAAATATATTATATCGAGATTGTTAACAAAATTTAAAACTCTCATATTTCTCCAATCTCTTTTGCTTTCTTTGCATTTTGCACTTTTTCAAACTTCGAGTACGTCCATTGTCCGTCGCTATTCGACGATTTATCTACGCTTCATTAAATTTCCCTTACTTAGACTATTTTAACATAGTTTGATCCATTAGTTCACCTTATTTCATAAATATATGCATTGAATTCTTTTCATTTGTGTTGTAACTGCTTTCATCCAAATTTGTGAGTTTCATGTATTGCTTCGGATTGAATTTGTTTGGTTGTTTGGCTAGTTGCAAACGAGTAAAATTGATCAAAAAGCATTGGCACGGTTTGAAGTCTATAGAGAAAAGTTGAGATACAATGCCAAAACTCACAAACTAAAAAATCATCAATTGATGAAGCAGCAGCCGCCTTCATGCTTGACCTGATCTATTACAACTGTATATATGTATAACATTTTACAATTAAATTTTCTACCTACGCGATGCGCACATGAAGATAACAATGAATTAATGTGACGTTAAACAACCTTTTAGTTTAATCCGGTTTTACTGTAATTGCAGTATTTGCGCTGCATGAATATTGTCCTCGATGTGTATAGAACGTTGCCTAACATCACCTTACGATCGATGAGAATTTAGCCCAACAAAAAACGACAGCCATAAAAAGATATGGAAATGTTTTAGGTTTAGATGAATCTAGTTCTCACTCACGGGTATTTTGATTACATATTTCTAAATATTTCCCTTTTCGCTACTTGGCTTTGTTGTTCATGTTAAATGATACACATGCAGATAGGGTTGCCTACGTCTTAAATCCAATGCATAAATGAATATATATGTACAGCGGGCGAGCGAGGGACGCGCTAAGTGTAACATATTTACATTTGACGTACGTTGATCGAAGTTAAATGTTGGTTAAATCTGTATATCGCATCGTTCAATTCGTGTTTTAAACTCGTGCGTATTTATCCTGTTGGTTATGTTCCTGGTAACTACATTGACATTCACTTGCTTCAACCTACTTCAACTGTCAACTTTGACAGATTTGACAATCGCTTCTAAACCAAGTGGCAGTGTGAATATCGCGAACAACGTGTAATAACTTCCGGAATGAAAAGTGAAACTGATGGAAAACAATGGTTTCCTCAACTTTTCAACTGGTTTAACCTAAGTAGAATTGTGGTGTATTCATATAATAAAATTAGTTATTGCGTGTGAAGAAGTAGAATACAAGTGCGCCAATTAGCAGGAATATGTTGGAGTATATCGAGCAACCAGCGCACGGATCCTTTACAGCTTCCAGGAGACCCATGGTCACTTCCTTCAGTTGTGGCGTTTGTGCACAACGATTTGAGATGTAGGTATGGAGACATAACTTAACTTTATCCAAATCCCTACAAAAAAATAATGAAAAAAATTACCAAACAGTAGCATACTATTGATTTGCATACAAAAATTACTTACTCGCATAATTCCTGTTTGCTTACTGTTGGATTATTTGGTGTTCGGTGCGTTTTCGTATTGGCCATGCAAGCGCTAAGTTCGTGACCATATTGATTGGATATCATACATGGGAGTCCATTTAGAAATACTGCAACCCAATATACACTTACATTACAAACCTCAGACCAGACTGAGTAGCGTATAACCTAATTTACTGGGCGTAATCCACTCTAAATTAGATTACAACGTATGCACATCATATAGAAGTGAAACCACTCACAGTTATAATTCGCAGCCTTATTTTTACACAGATAATTAAGTCCGTTATCGACGCTGGCCATTGCGAAAGCAGGTAAATAACTCTCCTGCGGTGGCAGACACACACGTAATTTGGTCAAAGTGCGGCCGATGCATCGTTTGCCGTCAGTAATGAGAAGCTCACACGCGTTGGGTTGGCGGAGCAAAGTTTGAATACAAAGTTTGGTCTCGTTCACTGATAGCTACAAAAAAAAAATAAAGTAATAAACAGTTGATATATCAGCTTTCTACTCCATAATATTTAATAACTGGCAATTAAAATCCCTACTTCCCAATCTAGTGACAAAATGGTGTAATAAAACTTACAGATAAATCGTGGAACGCAGCAGGTCCAGCAAACTTGTTGCACTTGTCACGGAAGCTGTCGAAAGTGGTGAAGTCAACTCCTTGGCTGCGCTTCACTTTGTTGCCGATAAGCTGCGTGTCTTTAGCCGATGTATCCAAAACGTACTTGCTGTTGGTAGCACTAGCTGTCAATTCGGGTGTACGCGATTTGCCTGCGGAACGCATACACAACGATAAGACGCCAAGCGCAGCTAACGGATATAATAAACAATGATGATGATTATGATTCAACCATCTAACAAAAGACACAATGGCACAATAACACAGTATCGCAACAATTTCAAGTGGTTATTAGTTTCCTGCACGCAACACACACACCTATTGGTCAATCAGAAATGAAACAAAGATGGCCACCAAATAACATGGTATGACATGACATTAAAATAAATCATATGAATAAATGCGTGTACTTTGCGTGTGCATCAATCACATGCAATGGAATGATGTATCATTAACATTTGCCTGGTTCATATGCATTGACGACAGCGTAAAGTCAAAAGTTCATCGCATTGATTAATTAAATTACCCGATCGTCTATTGTCTGTTCATATTGACAACCACTTCATGCGCCAGTCCACTTGAAACCACAACTGAACATCGTGGATTGGCAATTAATTGCTCGACTCGATTAAGTGCTTATTGCATTATAGTGCATACAAAAGAGGAAAATTAGATAAATGGGAGATGCGTGCCAAGGTCACATACAGTGTGCTCATAATCGAGCATACAATTGAAACAGACACAGAATAGTAACAAAATCAGGTTAACTAATTTAATAAAGTAAAGAAGAATGTACTGTAAGCCGTGCACAATAAAAGTTCATAGGCAATATAATGGAGTCAGTCATGGATGTTCTTTGTTTGATTTCAGTTCATTCCAGTTTATTGCAATGATCATGGTTTTAGTTTCATTGGTTCTAACTTATGCTTTCCACAGGACCTGCCACATCCCTCAACAATTACAAAATTAAAACATAGTTGCAAACACAATTCAACCTAGTTTAAATGTAAAAATCTAAATAGGAATTAAAACAACATAAATCCAAGGTTTATCAAATCGATGGGGACGCTTGTATCACAAAATATATCTTTCTTCAACTCTTGGAATCCTTTTCCTTGTTCCTTGCTTGTCTTCACAATGCTATGCAAATTACGTATGAGTATCAACTACTCGCGCTAAATGTGTAAAATATGTAAAAATGAAAAAGTCTAGTCTACTGTCATGCACCGAATACCCTTATTGCTCCAATTTTTTACTGCTTTCATTATAACAACGAAACACATAAACTGCTTTCTTTCCGCCGCCCTTTCCCCCCTATATGATTTAATTATGATCTATGTGAAGGCCTGTTGGGTTCTATATATGGTCTATGTCTATGTTGATGGTGGTTTCAAATAAATCTCTACTCTCATTTATGTGATGTGTGTTCTAACGCAGCGCCACGATGAACGTGAGCAACAATGTAGAGAAGCTTGCATAGATTGTCGGAGAAGAATTTGATTGGTCAGAGCCCAACTTACGCTGCGACTGAGGCCGGCCCTGCTTAAAGTCCTTGCAGGGACTAGCGCCGCGGATGAATTTGAACAGCGCCTCGACAATGTTGGCTGGAGTATTGTTTTCGCACTTTTCCAGCTCTTGGACTGCACATTCTTGCAATGCCATCATATCTCTACAGAAATTAATAATAAAACATTCGTCATACAATATTAACACTGTAGATGTGTAATGAAATAAAAACTAAGTTGTTGTGAATTGAGCTTAGATTACTTACGCGCACTGAGAGTCGCCATTAAAAGTGAACATTGGTAAATTTGTCAACGAAATGTCGTTGGGAATTCGAGACGACAAAGTTTTGTTGGCACATTCCTGAAGAGCGTCCTTATGGTCTTGGAGGCATTCAAAACCGCCTTCGGCGACAAACACTAAAATGTGTAATAATAAAATTAGCTTGTGTGCTTAGAGGTATTCTTCTTATCTTTATGGTGCAATATTTAGGAAAAAGTCGATAACTTACTTGCCAATCGATCTCCATCCTTATAACACACAAAGTCGATCAACTTCTCAGTGGTATTCACCACCATCTTCATGTTGTCTTTCTCCTCAGGTTCCAAACACTTCTCCACCTTTTCAGTAACCTTCCAAGCGCAATCCAGGATACTGACGCGTTTCTGGCAGTACTTGCCAAAGACGTCATCCATGGAACCGTCTTTTTTCGCTTCGTCAAGCTCTGCCATGATGACAGTCTGATTTACTTGGGCTTGAAGACATTCCTGGACTTTCTCTTTGGTGGCCTGTTAAATATTGAAAAAATAAAACAGACAACTCAATAAGTTCTAATGAATTTTGTTTGGACTTGTTGCGGCTTCTATTTCTTACCACAATATCATCATAGGTACCAGGCCCTCCATTTTTATCACATTTCTCCTTCAGGACCTTCTCGACTTCCTCCTTCTTGGGTAGGGCAGCTTCATCGAGGTTTAAATCAGGAATTTGTTGTTTCACGGTATCTAAATTGAGGCTGTTTTCACTTTGGGCCAATGCGCAGCCTGTTGAAACAAAAGAAATCGGAACGAATGATTAATGGTAATACACAACCGGATAATACGCGTAATTTGTATTACTAAATGTATGAGTACTTAAATTACCGTGATTCATACATTTATAATTGCAATGAAGATCATGATTAAAACACAGCCTGGGTCTTTGTCCTGTTGCTATATAATGTAAACTAGAAATTGTTGCAGTAAGAGGATATTATTGAACCGCGATGAGATACACCAAGGAAATATAAACACATTCATAACAATAATCATAAAAGTGCAAAGTTCTACCGATTGTGATAAGATAAAATTTACTGGAATTATATAAAGTCCACCTGTATTAAATGTGTGTAATTTAAAAAAGCAAATATCTATATCGCTTCGATACTATCTAAAGAGGTTTGACAAAACATTGTATACGTAAAATTCCTATACTAACAATGTAATGAAATCAAAAAAACATTGGAAATCTTATGAAATATACTGAACTAGGCCATTTTGTTATAAATATTAGTGTACAAAGCATTATTTTTCAACGAGTTGATAGAACATGCCTGTATATACTCTAAACTGTGAGATTGTTAATGAAAAACATGAATTACAACTTGTGCAAGAAGAAATAAATGCCTAAGTGAACATGTCTAAATTTGGAATATTCCAACGCGTAAATTCCTAACCACGTAATTAATGAATAAATTAAATAAAGTACTTAACAAGTCGCCAACATGTTTTCACAAATCTGACCAAGCCAATCGACCAATCAAAAAACAACCTCGGCACTGATCGTAAACCTAATAAAACCAATGCACTCCAAGCATACCAAGCAAAATAACCGTCGACCTTCAAATGGTGGTCTTGCTGGTGAAATGTGGCAAGGTGCACGATGATATGAACGTCCAAATTCAATCCGTATGCGTTGCATTCATTGCAATGAGCTGCAAATAACAAAATCCTCTGCCATCGCCTTTGTCGCAGGAATACTGCGTGCTGATAATTCAAGGATGATTAAATGACGACCGCACCGATCATCCAACGCAGAGGAAAGAGGAGCAAAGATAAATCAGCGCTGCTCCGTGCACGGATGAGACGAGTACGTTGTGAATATTATATCGGTTGGGGCGGCGTGCGCGCGGACGATAAACGAGAACAATTATGATCTGGCCGTTTGGCAATGGCAACAATTTGCTCACGAAGGAAATTGGCGTTTCACACGTTTGTAAATGTTGGTATGCTGTGTAGAGCATGCGGGCAAGTAGGAATTTAGATGATGGTAGCACAGTTCGGGGTCCGAATATCTCGGCCGCGATGTGTACAAACAAGGCCTTGGACTGGGCGCTGGGAGAAAATCGATGAAATGCATCACCTTCGCGTATGATTCCGTAGCAGTAGCGGAGGAGGTTCATTTCCGTGAATTTGCGAATATTCCACAGTGGTAAGATTGCAAACAAAACAACAGGCTACTTCTGACGTGACTCAGAAACAACGTTCAGGGAATACAAACAAGTGACAGTCTTGTTTCAGAATTCAGATTGTAAATGTGCTGGATTTTTACCTGCGAGGAGCATGAAGCAAATGGCAACTTTTAGCGCGTTCATCTTCGCACTTGTAATGAAAAATTCGTTGTTAAGTTGATGTACGTCACCACGCACGAACCGCAACGATGAGTATGCACCAGCGCTATTCTCTAGTGACTAGTTTCACTCCGTCTACGACTCCTCGTCGCTAGCGTTAATCCACTCGGAATATGACGTGGGGCTGTGCCGTGCGCGTGTCGTTTGTTCTAACCGCAGGCAACCTCCGTCCGCTCGACTAACATCCAATGTTCAACTTTGTATGGTTCAGCAACGTTCAGCTGATACCCGAAAAAGTACACGGTACGCGCCCCGGCCTATCGCACCGCGAATTATCCACTACTGGCAGGCAATGCAGGGCAGAACAGTCCCACTTCTGTAGCTCTACCCTTCCAGAATTGGACCTATATACAGTGAGTGACACATTCGCTCTACTACTGCCCGTAGAGGAATTTACGAGTGTGGTTTGCTTTTGTGTGACTGCATTGACCTTCGAACATATAAACCCGCTCTCTTTTCTAAAAAATTGAACCCACAAATCGCGAAAACTGAATTGGGAGACTACAGAAAAGACTAGGGAGAATAGGTTTTTAAAATGAGCTGCGCCCTCTTCTTTGACCTACATCAAAACTAATTAAGTCCGATTCATTGTATTGAGATGAGTTTACTTTGACACAATTTCTGAATATTTGTCGTTGTGAAAACGTTTTCGGCATGTCCCAACATAAAATTAACTTGAAACAATTAAAACGCTTCTAGAAGTTCTAAAATATTATAGATGGCTGTTAAGATTAGCAATTCTTAAGTAACATTGCATAAATATAATTCAGTAGTGTTGTTATGGTGAGTCATTATTATATTAGTTAGTGTTACACAGTATTGTTCTGTTTGAATTTCATTATCGGAAGGTTGACAACTCATTAAGTTGCCTAAGCTTTGATATTTCCTGCTGCTTCCTAATTATATCGTTAGTCACGCAATATAGAAATTATGTTGAATTATCCGTATAACGGAGATAAAAACATGTCTAACACCATACAAATTTTGCTAGAGTTCCAGCGCGTGGTCCCAAATTCTTGTAAATGGTAAACAACGTGTATTTGAATGGATGCTTACGCGGTTGTATATCGTAATCAACAACTGCACATATTTCACAATTCCTCTCATTCAAGAATATCAAAAATCAACTTTGGAAAGAAAAATTAAGAGATCCAATCAGTATTCTAAATATATTGTATACACTTAACGTCTTTTAAACATAACTAAAATATACTACAAAATATCAACTAAATTAGTTTGATATAGTTTGTCTTTCGAATAACAACAGTAAGTGTGGCTGCCTACATTATTTCCCTCCCATGTAAATTTCTGCGTGCCATACACTTTGTAAGCAGATGTCTGTAGTTGTCAGCGTTGTCAGCTGACTTTGAACTAAAGAAAACGCGCACCGCCGCCAGAACAGATGACGAGCGACGCCGAATGCCCGAAGTGGATGCGTCGCAGCCCAAGCTTGGCTTGGCTTGCCCACAACTCAGCTGGTGCCCGATCAACCGACTTGCGACTTCCAATGGAGACAAGCTTGACAATCATCAAAAAATGCCAAGAAAATCAAGTGGCAATAAGAAGAAAAGCCATTGCAGACCATGGTTGAGACAAGCTCCACATCGAGGTGAGTGTTTCTCAGTTTATTACGATTTTTAATAAGTACAAACGTTTTGCGAGATTATCGACTTTCGCGAGGCGTGGAGTTATTTTTTGTATCAAGTTACAACGTGGAACGCTACATGTTTGTTTAAGAATGTTTATAGTGTTTCTTACCAGCGAACCAAAACATTCCGTAACGGGCAATGCTTTAGAATTTAATGTGTTTCATACTGAGTACAGCAGCTCATTTTGGCTTTATTTCCTTGCAAATGACTATAAAACTGAGCATCTGTACCATGTACTGATTTAGATCATTTTTAGGATTTATAGATTAAATATGGACAACAACAGTACAAACGGCAGTGATTTGGGAAAATTACCTGCTTTAAACTCAGATAGTAAGGGAAGAATGGAAATCAGCTGTGGAAAATGAGGTAATGTATTTTTTCTTTTAGCAATTATGGATAACACCTGAGATTATATTCCAATAAACAAACTTAACTGAAAACACCGCAAACAACATTAAATTCCTATTTCAACAACATGGACGGTCATATTCGATAAATTCCATCAGCGGTTGAACAAATCTCAATATGTCGCTGCAAGTGCACAACGTGCAGGAAGGTTCAACTGTAGCAAGGTGCGCCAAAGTGAGACACACGCTACATCGTCAAGTGCAATGCTCCCTCACTCACCCAGGGCTTCTCAACGATTCTCAATGCGACTTTACTACGCCTAGCTGCCGAGGCAACACGCGGCCTCCCCTTGGTTGCGCTCGTTGTGGACTCGCCCAGCTTACAAACATCGCTGCCTTGTGCTGCGTCGACTCATGGCGACGAGACCAACAAAATCGATATTACATGCTTAATTCAAAAAAATCGTGACGTTCATGCAAACCCGACCATTCGCTCAGAATCAAAGCTAACTCTAAAGGTTGTCACAGAAAAGCATGTTTCGCAGTGCTTTTTTAACGCTTTTTGATTGATTCAAGATTGACTGGTTGCTTGCTTTGCTACATCTGAAATGCCTCGCTGTGAAACGAGCCATATTGGATTGTTACCCGGCATTCATAGTAAAAAGGAGGCAAATTACGCGGTAATATGCGAAAAGTAGACTTAATTGCGCCTTGTGAGTCATACCAACCTATTCGAAATTTAACGAGCGAAATCCTGCGACTAATGCCAGCTTGACCACTGCAACAGTTTTGATGCAAAATCGAAATATTTGAAATGTTTTCACATCGGCTACTTCGTTGTGGCGCCGAACACAACGGCGCGCGCTCTTCTTGTCGTGAGCGAACCAATCAGAGTCGGGCGGGAAAAGGCACGTGACGCGCGCGCACCAACCACGCGCGTCCGATTTGAAACCCTCTCTTGCTTCGAGTGTGCAGCGCACCGAGCGAGACAACCTTCAACGTTTGTGTACATTCGGTTGGGTCCGCCGTCGTGCTGTGTGTGCTGCCTGTCATCTCTGCCGTCGTGTGCTGTGGAAACTTTTCGAAAATTCGATGCAAACTTGAAGAGACATTGGAAAATATTGGCAAAATCACAGAACGTAAGTGTCTAGTAATAAGCTGCGGTATTTGTCAATTGTTTTTCATTTAGAAACGCGCGGAAAACGCGGGTTTTCGGCTGTATGCTGAATGAGTGCACGGAGCCGCCGCAAGCCAGTTGGACTCTTCCGTCGGCGACTGTGTGCGTGTGGTGTAAGCGCGGGATTGCGTTGTACGATGGTATTTCGCGTTTGTCCGAGACCGATTTGCAACAATAACACTAGAGGTGAGTCGCGATAACGTCGCCGGTTTGCGCGATTTTAGGTTACACGCAAAATTGTGTAAACAACCGGCCGGCGGGGACAAATACCGCGTAATCCTTATCTGTATGTGCGTATTACATGTATTCATGCACACAGGTAATTCATTGAGCACATGAACAAAATTCGTTCATTACGTTCGCGCTATATCAACTTGCGAAAACAACTGAATGTTGTAATACAGTGTATCGTCAGAGCAACAAATAAACGTCTTTAGCTTCCTGCTAAGTTGAGTCAAATAATACGAGCTATTTACAAACTTATCTGAAATAAAAGCTTTAAAATTCAATTACCTTTATTGCATACATGTATAATTTGGAAATATTTGTGCTTGAGATCTTGGCGGGAATCGAGATTCTCGTGCTGGCGGGAAGTGAAGATGATTCGTGGTGTTTGTTGTCGTCGGTTTTCGGTTCTCTGGCTGCTTCAAGGTTGAAGTGGAAAGCAGTTTTGATATCAAGCGCTAGCGAGACCGAGCGATCGACGATGGAATGAGTGAATTTCCTTGCTTCCAGTATTACCGAGAAAATAGTTGGATTCAGTCTTTCAACCACGGCACTATTCAAAAACAAATCAGTTCCAATAGGCAAGTAGAGGACAGGCAATCCACGTCGGCTTTATTCGTTGATCTGTTGATTGTATCTCCATGGCAACGTAACAACCTATCATTTTGCATAACTCTTCCTCTTTAAATTGCCTTCAAATGTAACCTTCTCATTCGTAGTCACTGTGTCATTGTATTATGTTTTTGCTGTCGCAGCAGGTACCACTCAATTAAACGCACATCATGCCTAGCTCGCAAGGGATTGCCGAAAAATAGGCAAAATATGGCCATTCCTAAACTTGGCAATGGCTATTGTCTAGCGGCTGGGATTTTTCTGACAATATTAAGGTTTATGACTTATTATTGTGGGAACTTTTCTTAAGTGTTTCTCCTTGTGCTGTATACCTGCGTGGAGGAACACTGCGTGATTAATTGTTGGCTCGTCCATTTATTTCTCGGAGTTATTTTTTGGTGCTAGACAAAGTAGTAAAAGATTTCTATCCCACGCCATAGGACAGCCAAAAAGGGACAGAGTGGTCTCCCTATTCGTACGAACACACCCTTCGCTTGGTCGAGCGAGGAATCGGAAATGTAAACAGAATCAAGCGCAGTGCATACAGCAAGAAGCAACGTAGAGTGAACAGGCAAGAAACGTGCCACTCCCCTTTGAAGTTGACTGGGCTTTGTTTTCTGGTCATCTCTTTTTATTACCGAGGTTGCTGTGTGCAGTTCTTTGTCTGCTTGGTTGGAGGGTATGTCTTCACTTGATAGAAAATTTGGTTCGGTTCCTGCTATATATTGTTATCACTTGTACATGAACGCGATTTCTAAGGAAGAAAGGAGATGGGTTATGATTCTTGGTATTCATTTTAGGCTTTGTTTTCCTAGTGTCTTCTTCTGGCAAATGCGTTGCTAGGGCTTTTCCGATGGTCAGGCATGTCCGTACTTGATGTCTGCATGTGGTGCGGTTTATACGACGTTTGTTGCTCTCTGTCTATCTCTCTTGCTTTAACGCATGTCATGTATGTGGGGGGAAGAGAGATAGATAGGGGTGTTGTAGCCATCTGGCTCTTCGGCTGCATATCTCGGCTAATACTAGGAAAGTACAGCACTGAGCAAGAGTTTCACTCGGAGGGAACATTTCTGAGTAATTTGATTCAAATGTATTTAATGGTTTCAAATAGGATCTAATGTCATTTTAAATTGTTTCTTTGAAAACTGGAAATTAAAGAAATTATAAGGAATACGATGAATTTTTTTTTGCAGAGTATTAGAACATGTCCACATTCATGGATATGTACTTCGGGAACTCCGACCCGCTCTCCTTACAAGAGATGCTGGACATCGATATCAAATCTGAGATTGATACGTTAATTGGTGGTAGCAGTGATCTTGCTGGTCTTAACTTCACGGATCTGCCGCCTCTAGAAATCGACGATGTTAGCGATATTCGCTGGTTTTCGCATAATTCAAATCTCTCGAACTCCAGCTACACGTTGGACTTCTCCGGAGATGATTACACGACAATGGTAGATCCTAATGCAGTGATGCCCATCATCAGCAGTATATCAGCAAATGCGCGCTCACCATCACCATCGCTCAAGGAAAGTCATTTGACTTTTTCACCCGCGAGTCTCACAGGCAAAGTTAATGTCACCGCGAAAACTGAAGTGGCGACAGTTAAGAAGGACCTCATTGCGAAGTTAGACGACGGTAACATCACTTCTATTAAGATTGAAGATCGGCCACCTATCAAAATCGAGAAACCACAAAGTATCAGTGTTGTTAATGCAACAATGATTAATAGGAATGTATCAAATGTAGCAACCCAACATTTTATCAAAAAGCCAGCAGGACCTATCATCAATACAATTAAAAAAGTTACGCCGATTATTTCCAAAGGTATTGTCAAGGTAACAAAGGCCCCTTTGCTGTCCTTTAGGAATACTGTTGGTGGCCGGCAAATTGCAAGCCCTGTGACAGTAGCGCAATTAGCGAATTTGGGACAGGTTCGTACCATCACTACAGCTCCAGTTAACAATCACGCACGGAAACAACAGTTCAACAATAGAATCTTCTCTGAGGATATCAAACCATTTCCGAAGCCAGCGTACAGCTACAGTTGTCTCATTGCGATGGCGTTGAAGAACTCAAAAACCGGGAGTTTGCCGGTTTCTGAAATTTATAATTTTATGTGCCGCCACTTCCCATTCTTTAAGACCGCTCCAAACGGATGGAAGAATTCTGTGAGGCACAACTTGAGTCTAAACAAATGCTTTGAGAAGATAGAGAAACCAGCTTTAAATGGTGCTCAACGGAAGGGTTGCTTATGGGCGATGAATGAGTCTAAGATTTCTAAAATGGACGAAGAGGTGCAGAAATGGAGCAAAAAGGATCCGATTGCGATACGACGTTCAATGGCAAATCCCAGTACTTTGGAAGCACTAGAACGAGGAGAGATGAAGTTCTCTTGTAGTTATGATGAAGGTTATGAGGATAATTTTGGAGATTCATGCGGAAGTGCAGAGAGCGAAGGGTCTGACTTTGAGGCTGAAATGGAGACGACACCAGCGACTAATAGTATTCAACCACAATATATTATTAAATCAGAGATCAAGCACGAAGAGGAAGAGATAGAGGAGGAAGAGGAAGTGGATCCAGAGGAGTTTGATGTGGAGGTAATTATTTTTGGACGTTTTTCTAGCAATTTAATAATCTAAATTTTTTAAAGGTTGCCGATTCAATGTACGATGATGAAATTGAAGTTGATGAAGATTCGGAAATCCTCCACATGGAAATGGCGCTAGCACAGAAAGAACTCCTTGCATACGACCCTTCCGCGGTGCGACGCCGAAAAAACATTTATATCATACAGAATTAACACCTGCCCTCCATTCGACACTCGAAGACTTCTTAATTTCTAAGAAATTCACTAAGCATGCAAACTAGTAGGATTTGTTGAGTTGTAAGTTAAATTATTCAATGCTCATGCATTTACGCGCTTCTTCTTTGAGACTTCTTGTTGTTATAAACAAGATGGCGGAGTCGCGTCGATGCGTCGCACTTTTTTCTAAAACTGCAAATAAGCTGAGCCCGCACGCTCCATAATTTGCTGACCTGCAGGCGCCGCTTATTTAATGAAAAGCTGTGTAAAACGATGGTGATAATATTTTTGATTTATGTACATAATTCTAGTTTGTAAGTTGGTGCGAGTATGCGTATCGAGCGGGTGCCATTGTAGCGACGACGGCCATCTTGTCGACGCAATGGCGATAGTTACAATGATTGGAGCAAAAGGGATATTACTTTGTTTATTGTATTTTATATGAAATGAATCAATGGGTAGTTGAAACCGTATTGCTAAATTCTATTTATTTGCGCGGAAAGAAACAATCACTTGGAAAGGGATGATTGAATTGGGACCAGAACAACATATGTGAGCAAGGTGAGCAAGGAAGAATTGACCAGTTGCCATTTGTTTGTTGAATAAACCAGCGACAACAGGTTGATGGAGATGACGATTTCTTTTTGTCTGAAAAACTCAACTTAAAACCTTAGGTAACTTCTCACCGTGGACTGATTATGATTAATTATAATTAGCGACTATAAAATAGGAAGGTGACTGCAGCAATCAAACGAAAAGAGAGAGGTTCTTTTGTAAATTGAGAAAATGTAAGAAATCTGAGTGCGAACGCGTGAAAATGTTTTGTATTGTTTAATTTTATATATAGCCCCTAAGTAGAGAGTATATAAGCATAAGATTTTGTAATTTTACACGACAACTTGTGTGATGAGAAACGACGAGTTGTGATTGTTTAAAAATGTGACTACGCGCGTAGGAAATGTGAAACAATATTATTTGTAAAATGTGTACAAATTTAAGTTACTTAAGCAGCTTCTCATCTAACGGAAGGTGGCAGCCATCTCTGTGGTGGGAAGGTGAGAACGTGAAGCGGAAAAACTCGAAATGGATTTAAAAAAAAAAAAGAATAAAAGTTGTGATTTTTTATACAGAACTCGAAAATCCGGCAATTATTGGAACAATCATTGAACATTTGCCAAGGCCGGGATCAATCGGCAGTAGATGTCGATTCCCCGGAGGAAGACATCCTTTTGTAAGAATTCATCGTTGTCGTGCAACAGAATTGGTGTGTAAATCATGGGTGAGAAACCCAGGGCAGGAATACCCAACTCACGTACGTAGCGACTGTCTGTACCACCTGGAAAGATCATTGGTTTGATTTTCAAACCCCTGCCAAAAGGAAATCGCGCAATTAGACTCAAGTATAAAAATATGAGAGGATGAGGAATTGGAAAATTAACTTACAAAGAATCAGTGGTTTGTTTCAACGCTACCCAGAATGGATTTGTATTATCAATTTTCGACGGTGTAATGATATCTTCAAATTGATCGTAATGAATAGTTACATCTTTGCCGGCAGCGGTGCTCCAAGACTCAAACATTTTTTGCAAGGCTTTTGTGTCTGCAGTTACAGGCACGCGGCAATCAATAGTGCAGGAGAATTCTGGCGGAACTACATTATTCTGCTTGCCACCCTGCAAGAAAAAGTAAAATTAATAAACAAATCAAACAATTTAAAAAAAAAACAAATTGAAACAATTGCATTTTTGTTATACGGAATAGGTATTACCTTAAGAATACATAAATTGAGCGTGAGCACATCACCAATGGTCATTTCTGTATTATCTTTCAATTTTTTCTTTTCTTCTGCACGCATATCAAACAAATTATCTAAAATTACACGCAACTTTTCTCCGGCCGTATTGTCGTGCAGAAGAGATCCATGACCAGCTTGACCATTGCACCGGAACTCCAGATCTGGAATTATTTTGCAATAAATTATTTCAATCAGATCAACCAAGTTTACAACAATGTCGAATTATTTACTTACGCCAAATTGCTCGCTCTCCATAATAAAGACTATAAGTATCATTGGGACTAGCAATACCCTCATCCAGAGAGAAAGCAATATTTAGATTCTTAAAATCATTTGACTTTGCAAACTCCCTCATGCCATCAGAGCCACCGATTTCTTCATCGGGAACAAAGCAAATATGAAGGGTACGTTTGGGAGCCCATGCATTGATCTTTAAAATGCGAATTGCTTCCAAATACTGGATACCTACACATTTCATATCTTGCGCACCACGAGCAAAGATTTTGCCATCTTCATCCATATCAGCGGCGAATGGTTTGTGCGTCCATTCTTTTTCGAAAACAGGTACAACATCCATATGAGAGTTGAGCAAAATGGCACCTAATGTTGGGTCGGTACCAGTCCATGTTATGATTACAACTGGCTTGTTTGGTTTTGCTGGGTAATATGTTTTAAGAGGTAGACCAAGAGAAGTTGCTTGTTTCTGGAGAAAAGTCACGCATGGTGCTGAAATTCAAAATTATCCGAATTGTAGTTCTTGATTAAAAGCAACTTTGCAAACGTTAATTTTAAAGGGAGGTGCCAAATGCTTAATGAACTGGTTTTATAGCTACACGGTAGTTTTGAAATTTTTTCTAAGAAGATATAAAAACAAATGCTTAAAAAACAATGAAAAAATCGGTTATAATGCTAATTACGTAATTTTTATGTGCTCAGTATTGTTGAGGCGTGAAAATGAATTCCAACACGAAACAAGTAAACAGCGCAGTCAGTATCTAATCACTAAATATTTACCGGGTCTAAATTGGATTTACAATACATTCATCAACACTTGAAAAAATGTTGCTAAACAAAGTGATAAATTTATAAATGAATTAACGCTTTTGTTAATTTAAAAAAAGTTGGAATAACCATTTATAATTACTTTTATATTCACTAGCACTTGTATATATTGGAAAACATAAGTTACCATAATCAACATCAGGATGCACACTGGGAATTCTCAGATACTCTCTGAAGTTCTCCACAGCCAGGTCGCTAAGGGCATCAGTGCGCGTTGTTGTGGGGGCAGCCATAATTGCAATACAACAAATTAAAACTGCACTCGTTGCTTTGCGCTCACCGTAAAGTATAAACAAATAGTAATTGTACCAGACAATAGTAGATCGGCTTTATATACCCACGCCATGTCCGTTAAAGCTGCGTTGTTATCTCTCAAAATGCTAATCGCCGCAATTTGAAAATGGTGGGGCAAACACAAACATAATCATTGCGACAAACAGAGTAACATTCCATAAACAGTTTAATATAATGTAACAAGACGTTACAAATAAGATATTAGATATTACAATACAAGAACAATGAAGGTACCGTCGTGTAGAAATATCTGCGGTTAACTTCAAGATTATGCATTGCACAATAAGCGATATAAAAGAGAAATATTTTTGAGGTTTACGTTCTTTTATCAATGGATATTTTTGCTTTCCAGGTTTCCAATGGCAGTTATCAATTTCTGGTAGATATCAATTCCTTGTAGAAACATCTCCACGGAGAGAAACTCGTCAGTGTCGTGCATACGCACGGGATGGTTGTAAATCGGGGAGAAACCAAGTGCGGGTATGTTTAGTTCCCGCAGGAAGCGACTGTCAGTCCCTCCAGGAAATATTCTGGTCTCAATTTGAAGTCCCCTACGGATGACAGTTAATTATTTATATTGATATCGTTGAAAAAATGAAACAGTAGTATCCGTATTAATGTAGGCTACCAAACTTACAATGCTTTAGTTGTGTCTCTAAAACAAGTCCAGAACTTGCTCTCTTCTGAGATGTCAGTTGGTTTTGGATTCTCAAACATTGCTTGAGACATATAAACACCCATACCAGCTTCAATACACCAAGCATCTAACGTCTTACTCCATTCTTCAATATTTGTTGTGATAGGTATCCTGCAATCCATGATCATTCTTAGTTCAGATGGCAGTACATTGGCTTGTTGCCCTCCTTGCAGCATAGTTATATTAACCGTCATTACATCTCCGATAGTCAGTTGTGGATTCGATTTGAGTAAGTTTAATTGTCCCGTACGATGTTTTAATATAAAACTCATTAATGTATTGAGCTTTTCAGCTGCGATGTCTTCGATTAACAATGATCCATGTCCAGGTTGACCAGGACAGTGGAAAGTAACATCTAAAAGTCGCACAAGTAAAGTTAACCTATACTGTTTAATCCTTTAGTTTCAGGATACGACTTACGCAACATGCATCTTTCCCCATAATAAACGAAGAATCTCTCGTCTAAACTTGGCATTCCTTCATCTAAAGCCATACCAATATTCATTTCTTGAAATTCTTTTGTTTTAACAAACTGTTTCATACCCACAGCGCCCCCTATTTCTTCATCAGGTACAAAAGTCACGTGTATAGTTCTTTGTAATTGTTTATTGTTTAGTTGCAATCGTCGGATTGCTTCCATGTATTGTATTCCAAGACATTTCATGTCTTGTGCGCCACGTGCGTATATTTTCCCGTCGTGAATTTCTGCCCCAAATGGAGGGTATGTCCATTCTTCAGCCATTACTGGTACCACATCCATGTGGGAGTTGAGGAGAAGTGATGGTAAAGAGGGATTTAATCCTTGCCATGTTATGATCACAACTGGTTTGTTAAGAACTGGTGAGATGACCTTTACCGGCAGGTTTAAATCTTTGGCGTACCGTGTTAAGAAATCCACACATGGACCTGAAATATAAACGTTCTGTCAGTGTTTACATAAAGGATACTCTTATTTCCATTATTATTATGGATTTGAGGATATTTCTACAGTTGTCTAACATTTGTTTTGGCACTAGTGCTATTATTACCGTAATCAATGTCAGGATGCACACTAGGAATCCGTAAATACTCCTGAAAGTTATCCACAGCTATTTTGCTCATTTCAGAGTGTTCGCACATTATTGCGGTTAGATGGTTTCCGTACTTTCCTTAATGGGATTATTTATATTAGTGAATGAGGTCTTTGCGGTTGGCATTCGGTTGTATTGCTACACTCTTGTTTATTTCATTTGAATTTCGTATTGATTATTGACTAATTGGCTCACTTGCGTTGTTGATGGCAATTTATTACTGATTTTAAAGATTACAATAATTAAAATTTAACTGGAAAATGAATAAAAATGCTACACATGCGAAAAATTTTGTTCATCCAGTCGATCCAGTTTGTCTAGGTTAGACTAGATAAATCCGACAACTCCTCTAGAACTGGCGTGGATGCTGCTCTAGTTTTAGGTAATTTTGGACGAGTTTCTATACATAAATATCTTATCCACTCCAATGGTGCGTAGTTGAATTGATAGTTTCTAGTTTCAATTCGAGTTGATATCTTTAGAAGGTGATTTTGTTTACATGTAAGTTCTTGCACTTGGGGATGGATGTCTCTGTCAATCACAAATAGTAAAGAAGTACTATTTGTGATAGACATTAAAAATTGACAGTATAAATTGCTGTTAAAAATGAATCTTTCATACTAGTCTGCAGTTCTGATTTTTCAGGGATTTTTAGGATATGAGTATATTGTTCTTGCAAAAATTGTTCTTAACATAAGTATTGATTTTTTTACTTGCTAGCTTCTTTCAAAGTAAATATTAAATAATGAAACTGGAACTATTTGAACGATTGAAAATTATACACTAAACATAAATAAGTTTTGCTAAATTATTATTTTAGACTAAAGAGACAAAATAATAAGAAAGTTTTCATGTGACTAGACGAGTAATATTTGCAAACGTGACAAACGTGATGTTTTTGTTGTCCAATTTGAAATGAAAAGTAAGCTGAATCATAGGGAAACGAATATATCAATCAGAATCCTTATTATAATTTATAATAAAATAACACATCCAATACATATCACATAAACATTTCAAAAAATACCAAAAGAATCAACAACAAAATCTAATCAAATCAATCAAATAAAAGATGAGACTAAACAATTTGTTAACAAATAAATTTCATCATCTTTAGGTGCACAAATATGGCACAGTTTTCCACATGAAAAGCAATAACAATTTAAACTGCATCTGCAGAGTCCAAGCACACTCTCCAATAGGTAAATGCGACCATGCAACAATCAACAACACTTACAAGAACATACAAGTAAAACTAAAGGAATATCACTGGCGTACTTTGTCTTCCTCCATCCGTGTAAAATGTACATTGTACAACAACCATAAAATAGTTTAAATAAATCGTCGTATCCTGTTGTTAGCTGAGCTTGTCGCTGGAAGCGTTGTATTGCCGTCCACAACCATCAGAAACAAAAACTGCTCTACCTCTATTGGCGATGTCTGCATAATCTCGTTTGCTACGAGCGCATAATTTAGAAGAGAATTTAGCATCTCGCTTTCTAACAAAAAAAAAAATATATATAACAATTATGCCTAGAAGTAAATAAAAGCTATCTAGTTGAATAGTTAATTCAAAGTGGTACTAACCCCCGTCCAGGCATTTCCATCTCCTCAACAGCAACGCTCCTAACATAGAGATGGTCATTACACCAGAATAAACATAAAGTCCGTGGTTCCAATACATTCATATCATACTCCCAGTTGAGCTCTACCTTTTTGATGTTACCACCCAAATCAGCTGGATGGGATAAGACCATGGAGTAAGTTGAACCATGTTCTAGTTTCATGTCTCCTGATGGTGTCAAGTCCATATGGATTACACCTTGGGGTGAGTGGAGCTTAGCTTTAATGAAACCTTGGACCCAGATTTCAGCTGTTGGGGGTTTGGCTAGTTCTAGGCTGACTCTATACAACCGATCTAAAAATAGCAGTACAGATTGCTATATTAATGTTTCGTTTAGTAATGAATAGTATAGGGAAATGTAAGGCAAAAGTTAGCCCAAGAAGGTATCAAAGCCATAACTTTCGTGTCATTAGAACGACGCTCCAAGCAACTGACTTATTGGGCCTGAACCTAATTAGAAACAAGGTGTACTTATATCTGAACCATTATTGCTTTACAAACAATTCTAAAATTGGTGTAAATATATTATAATTTATACTTACGGCAATATGGATATTCCCTTCCCGTCGAAGTAAAGTACTTATTCCCGACTGCATCCTGAAGTTTCGTACTAGGCGACACTTCATTATCTAACAGTCCAGGACTTGAATCCGCATGATATCCCATTAATGCGCAACTTTGCGAACCAGGTTTACATGTGAAGCATTTGCCAGTTAGGAAATGTTGATAACTTTTACATTGATGCGCTAAAATAAACAAAATTACTCCTTGTTCTTGATTCCAATAATACTAAAAAGTACTGTACTTACCTAAATAGGGACATCTTCCATTAATACTATCGGTAAACAACTTAATAGCTCTGACATGATTACACGCGACTAAAACTCTTGATGCTTCTTCTAATCCATCTCGAATCAATGTCAACGGTACCAATGGTGTTTGTGTTATGTCACAGCCCGGCTGTTCCTTGCCATTATTGGGATAGAAATCAAGATGGCCGCATGGTTGGGACATTCCATAACCTTAAATTGAATATTCTAATTACCTTTTTCTTATAGAAAATTATTTTATTCTCAGTAAAAATACTTTCTATCTATTTATTGCTAGTGATTGATAAGCAAAAATCATGATAATTAAGAAATGATCGTCGATCGGCGTTGATTTGAGTTTCCTCATCGGCATGAAATGCGCAAGCACACAACATGAGTCCAGAGTGGTTAATTGGTTAATAACCATTACGAATATCACGCTTCGCACGATTAGAAAGCGCGGTGAGAGATTAAATTTTGATGATCATTATCAATTAATCATGTGTGTTTGAATTTCAAATAAAGTGTATTTTATGCACAAAAAGGCAACAAATCTTACATCAAATAAAAAGCGTGATCTACATTTCCAACGATAAATTATTGTAAATTAAAACGAAATAATTCTTTACCAAGAAAGAAAATTCCTTTCCCATCTGTATGTATGACGTCAACCAATTCTGCATCATTGGGATCAAGACGGACGTGCGATGGCATGTTCTGAAAAGTGTTATTTCCATTTAATTATAACCATCTTACAATTTTTTACCGTTTCTTCTAACACAGACCAAGTATTTCAGAGTTTAAGTAACAGTAAAATGCACTTAAGTCACGCATCTTGAACCAGGCCCGTCACCATATTGCGCAGGTGGCTATGAGTTGACTAAGCCAAATATTGCATTAATTGCAACTGCAACTATTTGCAATCAATTGCAATAAATGGTAACTTACTTGAAAGTATGGTTCGGCCGGGTCCAGTCCTGTTATCCTGCCGAGGCCTTTAACCAAAGCGCCTGCATATCCAGCGGTATGTGCTCCAAGAGAGTGACCGATGACGTGAACATCAGCTGGGTCTACTGCGTAATTTTTCTACAAATAAGCAGAGAAAAGATAAGAAGTTGAATTTCAACTATACTAATTTTTACATTAATTTGTACAACACACTGTCTATTTCACTTGAAATGTGCTTCACATTCCAATGTAGGATAGGAATAAAAATCCTATTTATACAGTATATTTCTCAAACACAAAGTGGTAAATTAAAAGTATAGAAATTAACTTACAATTAAATAATTGATAAAATAACCTAACTCTAAACCAACCAATCGGGTATTGGCGGTGGCTTGCGTATACAGTGGTAGACTGCCTCCAGCCCAATCGACGACAATCACATTCATATCATCTGCTTTGATTAATTCGTCACGCATATCACCAACCTACAATAATACAATATAATTTATTTTTAAGAAGTTGAAGTCAGAAGTTGTTTACGCCTGCGAAAGAAAACAGCAAAAAGTAAATAATTAAATCACTCTCCGCATATTGCATCCGATTTCCATGACATTTAATTACAATTATTATTAATTATTTTCACACTGAGCAAATACAAACACAAGGCCGTTAAACACGGAAACAAGCAGTGTATGCATTAGAAAATGTCTGTCTGATGTTAATCATGCAGCTCTGGAACTTGGTTAGACTATATACTATAGTTGTTGGCAAGCAAAACAAACGCTAATTTATTAAGGAAACTCAAAGGTTAACGTGAAATGTTAAGTAGAGAATATGTTGTTGTAATTTTCCTTATTTGCATGTTTTCAAGAATAACTCCTTTTTATTGGTTATTCTATAATTCTTTGGTTTGAATTCTTGACAAGGTCATCGTTTAAGTAAACGACCGTACTCTATGCAACCTGCAGCACGTGTTACTTGTGTAACATAACCCACATTACCTCAATCTATCACAACGTACGCCTAACCTAGAAATTTATTATTCTCCACGTGTTCAAATGCAACTGTATTCTATTATGAGCATTATATAACGCTGCAGGGTCTTACTTTTCTTCTATTTGATCCAAAGCCAAAGAAGTTAGTTTTCAGTCTTTGGATAATAAACGGTCATAAATCGCTACTGTCCCACTTTGAATTACCACACTATTAAACGTTTATTTAAATATCATTGTCTTGATTCTGCTTGACTTAACGTAAAGAAGTCTTCATGAGTTGTTTAGATGCTTTTTAATGTAATGACTTCACTATCTTTATGATTCTGGTGTTGTGGCTTTGTGACTCACTTGGTTAAAATGTCTAATAGTTTAACAACTTGGAATTTGTTTAACAAGTGTGAAACTAGCGTCTAGCAATTAAGTATTATTACGTGTGCCATTGTTTTGTGCTATGTTTGTCTTGCTTGCATGCAAGTGGAATGCAAATAGAACGCAGATGGAATATTTATCATTGATTTACGATAATTTTAATGTTGCACGTGTAAAAAGTGCATATTTCCATTCGTTTAAAAATTAGTTTTAAATCAATTCAAGTGGTGGTTTTATAATAAAATTATAAATAAATCATATACGTTACTTTAAAAATAAATTAATCAAGTTCAAATTAGTAATTATGGGTAATACATTTGTGCCATATTTTAAATTTCGATTTCATTTCTTTATATCAATATGCTACTTCTTTTGATATTTTGGATTAACTAGATAACCATGAAATCGATTGGTGACCTCAGATTTTATTAGCAAAAATTAGAATTGCAATTAGTTTACGGTCAGTGACGTGAAATGTAATATTAATTAATTTAACAATAAAACTGATCTTACCCAATTTGACAATGGTGTGTCAATAAATCCATGAATAATGAATTTAGTTTTCTTTTTGGGGTCGAAATGGCTGCGTCGTATTGTCTTGTCATCTTGAGCTCTTACAAGATGGCCCTGAAATTAATCCAGTAAGTAAGATTAATACCAACTATATTGTAATTATATGGGGGACGTGACTCTCAACCCCAAAGAGATTATATTTATTATTATATATTCTCATAGAATCGCGTCCCAAAAGCTTTGTTTTATCTTATTAATTCTGTTTAATACAAACTAAACCTCTTTTTGTCTGGAAGATTCTAACTATGTGTTGTAGATATGTATTGCACTATTCATTAACTAATACTTAAATTGTTAATGAGAACAGACAGACATAATAACAAATATAAAATTGGGATACAAATTAATAAATCAAATTAACAAAATCCATTAACTATTCTTTTTTTTACTTAATATTGGAATATTTGTCACATAATTTAATCAAATTTAATGATTGTTTGCTCAGCTGTGTAGCTTAGACGGTAAGGTGTCTTGATTCAAGCAGTAACAGCGATGCTTAAATTCAAGAGCCTCTGATTCGAATCCTGCTAGAAATACATCTAATAATATCCAGTCCCCAACCCTGCTAATAACCATGGCAGTAGTTGTAGCATAATGAAGAGACGAGTGCTTGTATCCAGCATGGGTAGCAGTGCATTTCAAAATAAATAAAGATAATGATAAAAAACAATGCAATATTTAGTGTGTTGGGATTGTATAATGCTGCGTGTTTCTTATTTATTTATTTTTTTGTTTCATGTGTTGTTATTTTTCAACCTAATAATTCCATTAACAATATCATTCGCAATGTAATCCATATTAATTGCTGCAATTCCCCTCATTGCAATTGCATAAAATGCAACAATAACTTGACTCGACATCCTACATAAGTAACAAGTGATGGAAAAATATCACATGTAGCTTTTCACTGTCTTACTCATTTTTAATTATCATTACTTTGTTTACTTTGCAGTCAACATGACAATCATATCCATGTTTTGCTCATCCTACCGGAAATTGCATGCAACATAAAGATAGTATGCAGGTACTTCATATTTATATTTCATTTATTCAATTGTTAACTATATTATTATGCCAACTAATTTGAAAATTGCTGTAATTTTAAAGTGTAAACACCAGTACAATATTACAGGCATTTTAGTAAAGATTGTTGAGAAAATTTTGCTATATCAATAAGTAGGAATGTTTGTAGAAAAAACCAATTGAATAATTGTGGCATTTCAAATGCATCAGGCAATAGGAAATTGTTGATTAAATCACTTACATCTGTGGGATTTAATCGCGTGTAGAGAATGAAGCGCGTGTTGATGACGGACCTTGGCAGTGGAAACACATTGAAAGGACGATGGATCAAGTGATACCAACTGCGAGTGATGTTGAGACATCCCAATTCGTCATAACAACGGTTTTCATTTTCAACTGGAAAATAAACACAATCAAAATGAACAAAACAAAGAGAAAATTTAGTAGTTATCTTCCAAGAACATTGAGGAAGCAGTTATTTTAATTTGGGATATCTAGAAGTGATTTAGGTTAGGAATTGTATTTAGGTTTCACTAAATACATCTACATAAGAAGACGTCAGTTGATAAAATCAGGAATAAACAATAAGTAATTTAATTAACTATTTAACCTTTTTTCAGGACATAAAATAATAGTTGATATGATGCATAACAATGTACATCCACTTCTATTGCAAAGACGTCATGAGATTGTTATTCAAGGTTTTTGTGGTTTCTGACGTACATTGTACCTGCGTCATTTTTGTTTATTTTTTCTGTAAAGTAGTATACACCAGAAGTGAACATTAATTGCCCAGTTACAATTTTTATTCCCAAATTCGGCATACTGAATGTCTTCACCTTCAAAATTCAATAATTAAACAGATTTTCTAAAGGAAATAACATGAAAGTGATATATCTAAATAGAAGTCTATATGGAAACTAAATAAGAATTAAGTTAAATCAATATAAAGAGACTTAATAATTTTCAACATTTTTTCATCATTAAATTTTTCTTACTAATAACATAGGAATCAAAACGTAAAATTGTGTGCTATAAACACACACGCTCACACAAAACAATTAATACTTCGTATGATTTAACAACTTATTCATTATTGGTAATTATTAAGAAGGCAATAAAAATAATACACAACCAAGTTGTATCTCCAATGATAAAATAACTTGCAGGAATTCGGAAGTAGCAATACCCCACGTAATTTCATAATTCACCTTAAAGTAATTTTTGTATTATATTTCCATCAGCGTGACGATAGTTGGTAATTAAAGGTACATAGTGAAGAGTAAATGCATAACTCGCCATGACATATCATAGACATGTTAAGTCATGATTTTTCCAAAACCTCGCTTTCTTAACACCTTGTTACCAATAACACAATCCGCCAACATATACTATTGATTCTTATGCTTATTGAACCATTTTGCACATTTTTGAAAACCTTGACGTAATATCATTGAAAGAATCTTATTGGGGTAAACTGTAAGAAATGTCTATGCATATGATCGTTATTAATATAGACTAGTTCTTTTCAAGGTGATGTTTGTTTATATTCCTCGGTTTGCTCAACTTGAATATGCTTTAAGCAGCAGCAGCAAAAAGAAAGTAAAACTGATCGAAATAAGTCGAAAGTTGAATGGAACGCATGCAAATGTTACTGGCCAACAATATATTAATATGTGAATATTATTGATATACATAATTTTGTAGAATTCATATATCAGGTATTGTGCTTGTTTGATATTTTAGAATAGAAAACACGAATCCATCTAATTAAAAATTACTTATGGAGCAAGACATAAATTAATTCTTTTAGTTTAAATAAATTTATATAAATCAATATTTGTATTTTATGCTTTTAATAAATAAATTTCCTTCATTGGCATTCAAATTGAAGAAATGGCATCGAAGGAAAATTTGTGTCAACTTGCTTAAAACTTCATAATTGATAAACTCTCCAAGATAATTTAGCAAAATGCAAGTGATGGCAATTTAAATTTGCTTTCTAAACATTTCAATTTAAATTCAATAGTAAAAAATTATGTCTAACTTAAATTATTGATGAATCTCTAAACAATATTTAAATTAAAATCTTTCAAGCGTAGAGTATTTTTGAGATTCTGGATTTTTATTAACAAACTCCAGCCTTATAGTTGAAGACACTTAGGGCGTAAAGAGAAAAAATATGTGTCAAGTTATTAAAAAAATTATAACTCATAAATTATTAAAGATAATCCAATTCTTCAAACATCACACAATAGCTAATAAAATGTACTTTCTTGTTATGTTATCTAAATTATCATCAGTTCCTATTTATCATGGTTAATTATTGATCAAAATGAAAAAGTACTTCATAGTATTTAAACCAATCACACAATGTTTTACACGTTTGATCTTAATTTAGTTCTAAAATCATCACTAATTGTCAGAAAAGAAGGCACACCCTGCATTTATAAGAATTTCTCAACAGACACATTAAAGCCATTTTAAAAGCTTGTAAACATCAACTGAGACTGGCTTTTTCTCGGCATTTTAAGCGCATGCATGTTACCGACGGCAACTCGTTTATTTCACTTGAACAAGATGTAAATGTGTCAATAGGTCAGCGGTTCCTTTCTTTCCGTCCATCATCGTCTGCACGCGTGTTGACTTTAGTACCAAGGAAGGAAAACGAAATTCTTCGACGCATTGACGGTGCACATGTGCTAAGGATGTGTGAAGTGCGTGTGGAGTATTTACGATGTAGGTACTCACCAACGAGTACGTACTATTCATTATGTAATGTTTGTGTGTGCGTACACTTTCCTTTTTTCCTGCTGGTGTGAGCTCGCTTGTAAAATGGAAGGGAAAATATCAATCAAATTATGAATTTTCATAGGAAAATATTAATTTAGGAAATATATTAATAAAAACCGTGGTGCAATAATTCTCTATTAATTTAATTAAAATGATAGGTAAAGTCAGAAACTGAAAGACATTTGTTAAGCTTTACCTTGATCTACATTTGGCTTTATATGAAAATTTTTAAATTTTTGGTAACTCATATAAGAATTGAGGTAGTTGCAATTTGTTTTCATTCAATAAGAGATACATAAACTATCTTTCATTTGGATTCATTAAACTTGATCCCAGTAATATTATATTGGATTGGATTGGATTATTTCTTAATAATAAATAAATAATGGTGTTTATAACAAAACGATCAACAAATTCCTATGAAGTAGCTCCAGAAAACTTAATTTTCTATAATATATATTATACGAGATTCACAAATAAAAAAATTCAATGTGAAATTAAATTTCTTTCTTATAAATTAATTAAATTTTTTCGATTGAGGTGAGTTTACTTATGCACTTAATGAATATTTCATGTTATAAAATTAGTGGTGAGGAAAAAGTAGGTTAATTAATTGTGGGATTTTTTTAGGAATTATAGGATTAAGATAATAACAATAAGATTAAAATTTGTTTGGAAGTGGAATTGAGTGTAAATGTATGTAATATATTAAGATGAAAACCTTCTTATATAATAAAATATTTATCAAGTGTCAAAGTAAACTCATATCAATACAAAAAATAAATATTCAAGGCCTTATTTTATTAATAAATTTTAAGCTCTGAATGAAATCTCCAGTCAAACCTCTACTTATTCAAATTGCAAAAAAACACATCTAATTTATTACTCACAAGGTAACCACGGTATAGTCACATCAATCTTGTCACTCCTGGCCCATACCAAAGAATCCAAAATCCCAGATTCAGCCTTCTTGAAGAACAGCAGGACGACGAAAGCCGCCAGCGAGTGGCGCAGCGCAAATGCGCGCGTTTCCCAACTGCACATTGCGGCCCAATTCAATGGGCATCACAACCACAACCAACTCTTAAATCTTCGTCTCTTCCTGCTACCTCTTCTACTTCCGTTTCTCTATGTAATTTTCTTCTTGGTGCGTCGTCTTACTTGAAGAACTCTCGAAGAACTAAATGTAAAACTCCTTCTTCTGCTTCTTCGGCGTTCAGTAGTATCAACACTTGGTCTATACGAATTCACTTGTACGCGTGCACTGTCTTAGAATTTCGAATTTCAAATCTCACAATTTCTTTCGACCTGCAAGCAGAAGAGAAACGGTAGTGTATGGGAATATAAACAATGCGCAGAGACATTCCACACAATCAGATTCCATTAGCGATTTAAGCTTCATTAGAGTACTCACAGCGATGCAATTTATAACGGATTTAATTTCGATTTAATTGACATTAATATGCTTTTCTTGAATGAAGGTATATGGAATTGAACATAAACTGTTAAAACACACAGAAACACATTATTTTTAAAAAGTAATTGTCAAATCACAACTGACATTAATTAAATGCTCTTTACTTAAGTAGCCCTGAAGAAAATCAATTATTTTCTATGCTAAATTTAAAAAGCGTTAAATTATCTAGCGTTAAATCATGTTAAAATGATCTATGCGAGATAAACTTACTAAGAATTATCAATTTTTTGAAAAAAAATTAATTCGTCAATTTATTGCGTTGATGTGGATGTAATGATAATAGATTATAATTTAATTATATTAAAATTACTTGTTATATAGGAATTAAATTTTCATAGTTGATAGTTTCTAGTTCTAAATATTCAAACTTTGATTATCAATCAATTGGTATGTTGGAAGTAAAAATGTATCACACTTTAAAGACGGTTTTGGTTTGAAATAAAAAAAATTAATGGGTAGTCATTTAAATGTACTGTATTTCTAACTGACACATTTTAAAGTGGATAAAATCTCACTTGAATTTCTAGATTATTCCTGAAAGGAATTTCCTTTAATATTATGTCATCAATATTGATATATAAGTATTAACAGTATTAGTAATTAATTTTCTAAACCACAAATAATTTCACTGCAAGTATCCTAAATTTCCGTTCAATGTACCACCCTCACAAAATCTATTAATTACTGATCGAAAGACGATAATAATATTCCTGCATCTCAATCAACTATGAAGCAACATTTCCACTGCATTACACGCCTTTAAACTTGTTTCGCCTCTCTTGCTGCCGTGTTGACATGTGGCATGCGTCGTGATTTCTCAACAGCGTGTCGTACGCCAACAATTAGTGAAATTCGCATTTAATCCAAGAAACGCGCCCCGGCGCAAAAGCAAAAGTTTGCGTTAGAAAGTGCGAAGAATTACAGGTCTACCAATGCAGAAGTAGTGCAATGAGAGTGATACACACGGAGATATGATCTGTACATTCTCCACCCAAACCGACTTAAGCCAGTTCAACCCAAATTGGTTCGTAATCTCAATTAAAATCGATACTGACCTACTCGCACAATGAATCCCCGCACTGCAACAAACTCGCTGAGACGTGATGAGGCGTGAGTGTATGGAAATAAAAGCGTTATCCTGCTTCGCGTATCCAAATCCAAAAAATCTTCACTACGATCGGAATCTTCTACGCGACACTTAATTTAGATCAGCGGAAAATCAAACACTGAGGTATTCGTAATTAATTTTCGTTTTCTCGTTGTTTTTCTCAAGCGGTGTTGAATTATCGTGCCAGGATTCAAAGGATAATGAGCGCGTGGATAGTGCGTATCTCGTGTATGGATGCTATTGTCGAGTGCGCATGCGTGTGCTTAAGTGACTTTGGGAGAAAGGAAAGAGTGCGAACCGCGACAAACGCGCGCCTCACTGCGAATGAGCAGCACACGCACCTGCAGTTGGCCTTTCTTCCTGCGTGCTTCTCCCCCTGCTGAGCCTGCCGACCGGCAGCAGCGGCCTCTGGAGTTACACAAGTCGACTTGTATGTGCAGTAAACAAGTGCGTCTTTGAGGTGGTTATGCAAGGTGAAAAGCTTTCTCCTTCTTGGCTGCTTTTGTGACATCTGTTTGCGTGCGTTGGAGAGCTGGAGAACTGAAGAGCGTTGGTGTAAGCTGCAAACACTGCAAGCGTTGATGCAGATAAATAAACATTGTTTGATTTATTGGGCAGCAGGTTTCCTAAAACTTGCCTAGTCAAAAAAGGAGAAATTGATTAAGCTCGTTTCAAATGTTCAAAATCGCAAGGATAACCTAACTTATTATTGTGTATTAAGTGCATGTATTAAAATAACCATCTGTGCTTAATTAATATGATTTTGTTTTAATTAACATGGACTATTTGCATTGCATTGGAATATTACATTTAGAGAGTTGTATGGTTGTATTGAAATGTTTACAAATTAGTATCAATTTTTAAAGAATAAGCAAATTAATTCCGGTTTTCTTAAATTTAGAGTGGTTTTGTTAATGAATACAAAATAAGAAGTTTTAAATTATTTTATGGAGTGGTAAAATATTTCCTACTTAAATGACAAATATATTTAAACCATCATAATTACTACTAAATTACTAGATTAAATTTCCACTCAAATAGCACAAATTTAATCATCCTATCTTTTATTTTTCTTTCCTAATCTAATCATTAAACTTTTAAGATCTTCAACCTTTTTCTAAAACCACGTAATCACGAAAGTGATGTGCAATAATTTCATCACAAGAAATATTAACAAACATTATAAACTAATACACAAATAATTTCTGGCATTTTATACATTCTCCTCAATCAATCACGCACAAAGGAATTTATTTAGTTTTATGTAACTGTGCACTCAGTATTCAGTCTTGTAATTTCTAAGCGAATAAATCCACTGTACAACATGAACACGGCACACAAAAAAACAAATCTAAAGAAGCAAACAAAAAAAGAGACGCGAATGTAATCTAACGTTATGTTACCTTGTACATACATTCGTTAGCCAACATAATGAGCGAACGTAGAGAAGAAATGTGTGCGGAAGTGCGGAAGTAACGAACAAATGAACAGGATTATATAGCTACAACAACTTAGTAAAGCTCATTATAATATAATAGACGGTGTTACGTTGCTGCTGAAGTTTAGATTTTATCAGATGTGATATTGTTTAATACTTGTATTATGTAAATTATTCAACTAGTTTTGAGCAAATTGAATTTTAGAGTGAAATTACTTTCTTCGGCTTATTTTCAATCCATGAAACAGGAATGTTTGATTTAAAATAAACTTTCAAACTTGTAAAATTTAGATGAAACAAGATTGAATTAGTTTTAACTTGCGACTGCGCCAGACATCTGGCGCGACATCTAAAGACTGCGAGAACAAATGTGCACATATGCGTTCTCTCTCTATATCATCCAGATTTTGTTGTGCAGTGAGTTTTATCCCGATGAAATTAACGCAGAAAACGTTGAGAAAATTGCCATTTTTGAGAGAATCTACATTGATACTGATGCATCGCTAGCACCTCGTGTATTTCAAAATTAAAATTAGATCTGAACACATTAAGTAATGTAGTAATGATGAAAAAGTAAAAATGTGCTGTACTAGAAAGCTGAATTACATTTACTTACATGTAGTTTTTCTTATTTTGAACATAACATGTATTTCGATTACCTTCATGTAATTGTGATTGATATATGAAATAATTATTGAAATCCAGTTTTGCTTTTGAACAATTTCAGATGCCAATATGTAGGACACGCAAGGCCGTTTTGTGGTGACGCAACAAAGTAGTCAACACCTAACTCCTTAAAACAAGTTGAAAGCTCGAATCAATCGCAATCGGATATAAACAAATGCGCTGCATAAATGACTTTAATGACTTGCTAAAATGTTAAAGCGGTTTTTCTATTTCTTTCTTATACTTATACTTATATTGCATTTACTGCTTCAATTATGAACATTGTAGAGTGTGAGTACCACTTTTAAAGAAGACACTTTCAACATCTAGAAAAATGCAAAAAAAAATTAATCTGATTTGCATTATTACGGTATTATTCTCTATGCCGTGAATAGAATCAAAATCGAAATAGACGAAAAATTCAAGATCATGATGTTATGCAACCAAATTAACTTCTTTTTTTCGGACAACATTTCGGGCAGATATTAACGCGCAGTATTAAATTATTTAACAACAAATACCTTTCACTGTGCAATAAAATTAAAAAGTTGGATTTATATTTTCCTAGAATAATTCCATACAATTTACTCAGCTATGTTTGACGTTACGTGCACAACAGTCACATCAAGACGAATTATAATCTCAGCAATGATGATAATAATGTAGTAATAATAAACAAATTATGGTGTTGTTCATTTGGTGCGCATTTCACCTGGTATTTGTTCCGAGTATGGCGTAATTCTCGCTTCCTTTTCGGCGCTTTTCCTTTTTGGCTCGCTTTATGTTATAACATCAAAACATCACATGAAATACACTCGTAAACTCTATAGACTTTACATTACTCATCCTACACAAAGCCAACTAAAGTACCATTGATTATTAGACTGCATTATAGTGAAATATTCGTATATTAGATTAGTATAGATCAATTGTAAAGAAACATATTCTAAAGTAATTTGCGCTTGTGGTGTTGGAGGCAGATTTACTTCTCAATCCCGGCCTGTCATTATTTTACAGAAGAATTGAAAATCGGTACAACCAAAAATTTCATATTTAAGAAGAGACACAGCAAATCTTGCTGATTCAAGTAAAACCATCTTGTCAAATTATTAATAGATATATTATTAGTTGTACATATTTAGCGTTAAATTCAACTGAGATGGATTAGAATTTGTGTTTTATATGTGAAGAGTTTAAGCATTATTTTGAAAGAGATCTTCATAAATTTGTATTGGACCAGCCTAACGACTTGTCTCTGGAGCTTTCTTTATTTCCTACCATTTGCATCTTGTTACACACCAAACCAAAATTAAATTCACCTCAATCGCATGATACCACATTAGAGATGGAGATTACAGTAATATTTTATTATCTCTGCTTGATTACTTCTTCCGGCTCGTAGATGCAGATTATTTTGATTTTATTCACTTTCATTTTTACATGTAGCAAAATACAGGGAGAACCTTACATATATTTTAACACTATGTTGTATTGTAATACAAGCGAAATTATTACACTTGGTTTGAAAGAGATGCAAATCTTGGTTTCAATTTCGGTTTCGTTTTCAATTTTCGTTTCAATGAGCAACGTCATGGCCACAGACAATTACTGGCATTATATACGCAATACACATAACAAAATGTGAAAAGCAACAAGTGAATATAAATGTACAACGATTATTGTTGTATCTAAATGATAGGTATATAGTTTTGTCATTAACTAAATGAGAAGTAGTTGAGTTTGAAAACAAATTGGCGAATTATTGTAAGGAATGTAATGTAGAATTGTATCTGGAGATATAATCACCTTGTTTATTTGTTTACCGATACTAATAGTAAATTTCATATCACATTTTAAATATTAAAAAATATATTATAGCCAAAGTATTACAAAGAGGTATAGCGTTTGAGACGTTTCAAATCAGACGTTTCAGATTATATAATTTGTTGTCAAAAAAAGCGTTCTACTTGTGAGGAGTGTTGCCAATTTGTTTTTGGGTTTTATATTCTTTTTATTAGGGGGATTAGTCCTATATTCCCACAATTTCTCCTGATATATATGCACCACGGTCTACTCGACAGCTAAACTCTTTGTTCGGAAGGATGCACCTTTATAAAGGAATTGTTAGCAGGATTTAGGTCTGTGATCTGCCGACACGTAAATTAGGCCGTTCTCAAATGTGCTTTTGGGACGGATATTTTTATTGGTAATTATGTTAATACGTAGTAGTATTTACTTATAATATTAGTCGTGCTATTTGCATTTGAGAATAATTTACTATCATCACATTGTGTCATTCAAATCTAATACAAGATTTTTACAGTTAATTTTTGTTTGCAGACATTTTCTTTACTTTTATGATAACTTATCAAGAAATTACAATATTAAACATGTTTTTAGATATTTAGCTAATCTAGTAAGTTATGTTGGTTTTCTCTAAAGTTTAGTGTCTAATTGGTAATTTTCTAAATAGAAAATTAGTGTTGATATTTAGCTGATAACCTATAATGCACAGAAATATTACTTTACAAAGATGACATTTTTTCTTGTTTTCCCATCACATTATTATTGCTTATTTATTTACATTTGTTTTTATTATTAATATTAGTAACATATTACTATTTTCAACATTCTACCTAACTTTTCCTTCTCATCTCATTTCTTGATCAACATCAATTTTCATTAATCCCTCTCGCCATTCACTTCTCCACTTTATTTAAGTGACTTCTCAATTTATTAACCATCTTCATTTACGCATTGCAAGATGTGCCTGGTGCATATTCCGATCTGTAAAAGCTCATTTTACTATCTCCGATTACTTTCCATGCCGATGTAACCATTAACACATTAATCGTCCTACACGTCTGCCCACATCTAACATCTTGCGATATTTTTCCTGCTTCGCTCCTTTTCCACTGCCGGAAAATTTACGATACGTACAATTGGGCACGCATTAAACATTTGCAGAAAATTTCTCCTTTTCCAAGTTACCTGCTTTGCGCTTCATTAAAATCCGCGCGGTTCAATTTCGACGTGGGTTTCGATCTGCGTCTAATGCCAATTTGGAGTTTATTGATATTATTGATGTTTACGCGTGTTTTAATGTGTTTTCATGCATATTAATTTACTTCTAGATGGAACTATTTTCAATTTTGCATTACTACTTAATTGGCGTGGCAGTGACAATTATAGAAAAGTAATTTGTATTTGCAGATATTAATAGAAAATTAGGAAAATTATTATTTGATATATAAGCAGATGTATATTTTAACAATATTCAAGAAAGAAATTTTTTTATTTTTCTGATTAAAATACATCGTAAGAAGTTTAAATGTTTTTCCGTTCATATTAATTTACTTTGAGATAATAATATTATATATTTTTTTAATAACTTCCAACCCAATGACTTTAAAATACCAAATTAATTTGCATTTACTCAATCCTCGTCGGTGCGTAAATATTTATATTTGCAAACATTAATACTACATTAGAAGAACTTTAATTTAGTATGCAATTAAATTGATTATAATTGTTGTCAAAGTATTAAAATTATTATGATAAAAATTATCACAATACATTGTAACATATACCTTTATACGCAATGAATACTCTACTAAATTACTCAAAATTGTAAATATGTTTTTACTATTTTATATAATAGTATAAAGTGATTTCACTACTTCTAACTGAATGTGTATTTAAATGCTAATCACGCAAGACATTTAGAACCACTGATACTGTGATTGATTTCAATTTAATTTCTAAGTTACTACAATCATATCACCGCAGGATTTCTATAATTACACGATTTTATTCCTCCTCTTATCTAGTCAATAAATAATAAGCACCGGCAGTTGATCTTGCGCATTTAATGGCTTCACAGACGCATTTGAGATACATTGGCAGATCAATAGAAAATTTTATTATAATGAAATACAGTCGACAATTGCAATTACTTTCAGAAATGCCAAGAAACACTCACTTCTTGGCAGACAATTGTTTCGATGTTTTGGTGAGTAGAAAATAATTTCATTTCCGCTTTTCCTACAAAAAAAAAACGGATTTTGAAGAACTGCATTTTAATTTACTAGAAATGTTAATACCTAATAAATAATTTATTTTATAGATGAGACATAATTAGAAAAAGTTTCTAGATCAGACACATGAATGCATTCTAATCACTGTGTTACATTTATTACATATTTTCAAATAAATCAATATACGTAATAATGAAATGTCAATGATTAGCATAACTGCAAATATAAATCACAAGAATGAGCAGCAATAAGCGAGAAATGTTGATTTTAATGATTATTCAATATAATAAATAAGGTTATGATATATGTTTTTGTAACGCTTTCTTAGTTCTTAAAGTATAACATATTTTTTTTTGGAGATGATCATTATTGCAGTAAGTTATGCAAATTATATTATTATTAAAAAAATATTTAGCAAGTTTGATTCAAGCGTTTAATCCTTGGATTCCCTTTGAAATCTGGCTGAAGTGCAAAAAAATTTGTAGGCAGTTAAGATCTAAAAACTTCTAGTTTATTTTAGTACAATAATTTCTGTAACAATTACTACTTTGTTTATATTTATATTATGTTATATTTTGCTGTCTTCTTCAGTTTGCTATAATGGGAAGTAAACAACACATTAACAATAATAATATCCTACAACAAATATCTTGGCATTAACAAGAATGTCTCAACTGACGAACTGAAAATGACAACATGCAGAAAACATTCTTTAACTTTAATAATCTTGTATGTATCAAAGAAAACTCATCTTCATAGAATGAATATTAGTCACTTCCTAGTAATAATCACCGGTGTACTTTAAGAATCCTATTGTATAGCCAAAGATATCCTCTAGTATTAAGTGAACCTATTTTTACCTATTGAATATACGTTTTCAGCATAATTCAAAAATTCATAAAATTAACCTCAAAATTAATCCTACTTTGAAATGTTTGCATAAATATTCTCTTTGTCATTCATACTTTCATAATATATTATTCTAACATAAATATGAAGTCATTTAAGGAACATTTAACTTAATTAAATAAACTAAACTCACGTAAAGCAAAAAAAAAACTATGCTACATTTCAATTAAATAATTAAAATAGCTTACAAGCTATGAGAAGCTGATACACAATTACAAGCTGATATCTACACAACTAGTAGAAAAGCTATTTTTTTTTGTATACTTTTTTATTACAAGTATAATTTAAAAAGAAAGGCATTCCTTACATCATAATTTATATCATGTCATGCACTTCCTCATGATCCAACGTTTTGGTGATGTGATAATTGGATGATTCGATGAATCATTCAAATATGGAGATTATGATGAAGATGAAACTATTATCTTAAATTCCTACTAATTAAAAACGCGGAAATGTGGCAACCACAATACTGACAATTGCACTGGCGGTGACCATTTTCAATAGAGGATTGTCTGTGATAACCACCAAGTGATTGAATTTGCGGATTTGAATTGCCAATTAGCTTCAAGTGGGAATTTTGTTAGATTTCCTGTGATTAATTGGAAGTGATTTGTTCATGCGAGGAGAATAATGTTGTATAATATAAGGAAGAGATTATATAAAACACGTTATGGGGAATTACATTTTTTTGGGGGGAGTTAATAATATATAGCTAATATAGTTAATAAGATATATTTAAATTATTTTACAATGTACGTTAAGATATTAAATAAAATGTAACAACGCAGTTGTTGATATATAGTGTAATTAATTTATTTATGTAAAAGCATTGATTGATGATTGACAGCTTTCTCGTGTAATTTAAAGCATTGCCAATTAAAATTTTACTTATGATTTTGAATCGGTTTGTTCTAAATGCAATCAATATTAATTACTAATTGAAGAATCTAGTTACCTTTTTAAAATCTGCATTGTATAACAGTTTCTAACTATGTGTCTGGTATTCCTAATTTTTAAATTTTGATCTTTTCAATTGCTATTGAAATTAGAGGTTTAAAAAACTGCAATTTGTTTCTTATCAGTTTAAGTGAAATTTCCTCAAAAGTGATTATCAGTTGTATACATAAATAAACAAGAAATTAATATAATCAATCTGAAGAAAAAAACATAGCAAAAATGTATAAAAGAAAACTCATTTCAATAAAATGCATTTCAGACATTTCCAAATCAACCCCAAAGAAACACTCTGAATTAACGTACAAATAAATTCCATATTTATTAAATTTATCAGCAAGCTGTTTCCATAACGAGGAAGTACTTTTGAATGACCTTTAGAAAAGTACTTTTACATGCACTCTTAACAATTTGCTTTCAATTCACTTTCAACATTGCAAATACTTATGTCTCACACTGAAAACTATCACTGCATTCAATTGAAAATTAAATGATCTCAATTGAAATAAGATATCTATTTGCAAATATTTGTAAGTTTGTTTTCTTTTTTCAACACATTAGTGATAACTGTTTGCATAACAAGTCACACGTAACTGCAATGCGTGTAATCTTGAAAACGTAATAATCATGAGCGTAATAAGCCTTCCTTGAATTTGTGCGAATCGGCTATAAAAACAACAACCAGGTACCAGAATAAAAACGAAACAAGATTAAGAGCCGTGCAGCACGCGCCACATATTCCTCTAGATATAATTTGTTACTCTGTTGCTACAAATACAGAGTCTTTATGCAAAAGACAAACTCGTCTTAAATCTCATCTAATGCTAACAAATAGCCTACAATGAAGTAAGCATTTATTAGGTTTATGATTAATGAAATCATTTCTAAAATATGATTGATCAACGCACGTATTTTATCTGTTTGTGGTAATTAATGGAAATTGACGTGTTTTAAATCGAAATTTATTTTTTAAATCAGCATCCCGTTTAATACATCCCAATTATATTGCATAATACGTAATTGCCTTCATGAAATTCGACACAAGTTCGGCTGGCGCCAACCTTTCGACAGCCCGGAAACTTTCTTCGCTGCTTGCGCAAACTTGCTCACAACTTAATATTGGCGCCATAATAATTTCAACGTGCCACCGATACCAACAATTTGTGTTGGTAATTTTCCGAGATACAGAAGTTACGAGAGTTGTTGTTTTCATTTTGCTAGAGCTACACTGAATCACCGCAGACACATATGAAACTTGTAGATTTGTTTAGATTGCAAATTAAAATGAGTAGAACTCACTCAATACATTGAATTTGGTTGAACTAGAATAAAATAAACAATCGAAAAATTGAATTCATATTCAAAGACCTTAAAATTAAAGCAGAATTCATTATAGATTAATACTAATCAAAGAAATAGTAATTTTGTTTCAAATCAATTCCTGCTATAGGCTGAAACAATATATATTCTCAAATCATTTCTCAAATCAAATTTGAAATAAGTCATTAAGCATATTTGATGCTAGCTAGTGTAGAAGGTTATGTGTGTATTGTGACTGGGTGAGTTCTAAAGACGAACGGCCGAGTGGCGTCGATTAAGGTGGACTGATGGCGTCTTCTTCGAAGCTGACTCTAGTGGATCTTCACGACTAGCTTGTCATGCACAGTCAGTTAGTGCATGACTTACTCTGATTGTCGATGGAGGACTTGTTCTGACTCTCTGCTAATGACTCCCCCACTCTCTGCTCTTGTCTCGCTATTTAAAGCTCTTGGAAAGCCCTTGGCGAGATTTCGGAGGCAACGAAGGTTGTGTTGAATTTTCCGAGAAGTCGAGCTAAGGACGTACGGATAGCGGTTCGTGACGGGGTGCCGATTTCCCGGGTATTGTTAAGGTAGACCGAGGATATTGGTTTATGACAGTCGGATTTCGGAGAGCGTAGAATGTTGGTTTATTGCAGAGTGTTGGATGAATTGAAAGATTTGAGGAAATCGCTACATTAGGTTATGGGACGTTGGTTACATTTGCTCAGAAAAGCCATCTCTGAGAAAACTCGACATAGGACATTTCAAACTATTGTCTTCCGAATGCTAGTCATGGATCCAAGCAATCCATTTAAAAAAACTAAACACTTACAGTTTGTATTGTATCAAATTATATTTCCTTTCACACATAAAAATTGTTAATACGGATAAAACAATAAATACTGATCTCAACACTTTGATAAGTTTTTCATAAAAATAACTATATTTTTTGTTATGGTACTAAGACAAAGTGATTAATATTTTTTTATTAAAATAAACCCAATAATCTTTTTAATTTTCTTTAATTTTTAATTTACTTTTCTTCCTTTCAATAAAAATGTTTTGACTTGTTACACCAGTCTATTCATATTAGTTTGAATTAAATTTTCTTCAATTCTACACAATATTCCATGTTTACACCATTAACCATTTAATTATTGTTTATTTATTAATAACATTGCATTTACTTTCATTTAATTGCCTCTTCGCATCTATTTCCTCTTTAATTTTTTTTCTCCAACTTTTTCTTTTACCTTTTATCAACTTTTACTCGCCTCACTCAGGTTACTTAAGTTCTTCAAACATCTGACTAATGCTAAGGCGCGTTGTAATTTAATGCACGCTAAAGAAATTATAAAAACATAAAACCACACAAATCCATCTCGTGCACGAGCAGACACATTCTTAATTGCAGGCAAGAATAAGACGCAAAAAATTCAAATTACAAATCTGCTCCAGTAATTAATTCCTGACTCCATCGATCAAAGCAACTAAAGACTCCCAATTAAACATTTTATCTGCTTCAGTTCTTACAAATCATCAAACTATCTCTCGTATAAGATTTTTACGTAACTTGTACTTGCACTTGATTTACAAGACCAGTTGCACTTGTTACATTCGCCAAGTGCAATAAACCCAAACCATAAGGTTGTAATTAAACGTTAATCACTTATTTCCACATGTTTTGCTCACATTTCTTCGGTCTCGCAACCACGAATCAAGTCGTAAAATAACATAAATTCCACCAATGGTAAATATCATATTAGAGTTTCCTTTATTGCCGACATTTACAAAGAAATACAAGTTCAACGGCTAGTTTAATGATCTCCGTTAATATTATATATTACATTGATGTTTTTTGCATACTTTAGTCTTTAATTTCAAGCGCTATTAACCCAATCAATCAATGGTAGCAATCGTAAATTAATTAAAGACACCCTAAACAGTGAGCAGGTGACAGTTGATTAAAAGGCGATTGGTTTCAAGGCAATAGATTGCATTTATGGTGGTTATAATAAGAATTACGAGTGTGTGCAAGCACTTAATTGATTGTTTCCATGGATGATTGCGCAAAAGTAAGCAAACGATGCTTTACTATTGCAAGTTATGCCAATTTCAAACGTTACTGCGTAGCAATTGCTTTTACAGCGTAATATAGCGCAATACAGTACTGTAATGCTGTATAGATTGAGCTGACATATATAATTAATTGCGTTTGATTTCTTGATTAGGATGGTTAAAGTTTCATCGCCAATGATACTAATTGCAGTTGACAGTTCTAAATTCATTCACAAACGGTTTCACACGCATGTCAAAATAGTAGAACAAATTAAAATGAATAGTATTTAATATTTTAGGAGATTTCAAAGAAAATTTCAAAGTGAATAAAATATATAGTTTGTTAAATTTCTGAGAAAACGCACAGTTTATACTCAAATAAACAAAAAACAGTGTAGAAGACAAATTAACAAAATTACCAATTTGCACATATAAAATTGTTAAATTTTACAAGCTTTACTCTTATAAAAATCGTCTTAGTTCAAAATATTCCTAAAAAATAAGGAAACAGGATAAAGGATTATGCCAATTAAAAAATTGCCCTGGAAAAAGTTAATAAAAATAATTTGAAATAAAATCTAATTTGTGTTTTAAAATTAAGATGCAAGTTGCACAAATAAATTACATTGACTACACAGCAACAGCAAATATCCGTTGGATGTGAAATCAACGGCATTTGATTGATTTTGATTTGCAATCGAATGGTGTTGGTTAAATTTTCCTGGAAAGCTCCAGCATTCTTTTAAATATTGATTTTTGTTTTTGCGTCAAATTTTCATTGTGATCTTTTACATGTTCTAAACTTGTGTTCTATAACTTCCACAATTATAATTAGATTATAATAACAATACATTAATTGATATTGAAGCAATGGGTAAAAACATAACTTGTATCTTGATACGAGATATTAAGGTTCAATTTTCTGTGAAATGCAAAATACCTGATTAAGAATGAGTGGTCCAATATTATTTTTTGTGGCATTTAGTTTGTTATATTATCATATTATCATTCAATAAAAATATAAATTTATTCAGCTCTTTAATATCAAGTTTCCCAATTTGGAAAACACTTTAAATTAGCTTTTGTTCTTATTTAAACATAACAAAACCTCAAACCTCTTATTATTACTTTAATTCTCATCTTAGAATTGCTCATGTTTTAATAATAAGCAATAATTACCTCTGATCATAATCTATTTTTTTTACATTCGTCCAATCGAAATAACGCAATAAAATTAAAGCACAAATCAACTGCCAAAACAAATCACTTCCGAATTCTTATTGTCTTTCTCCGACCCAACAAAACGGAAATCCATTAAATAAAACGTCACACTTTATTAATTCACATTGAATCATTTTTAGGAAAGAAAATTGATAGTTAACAATAGTTGAGGATACATTACATTTATTACTTCGTTTTGCACTGTCGTACTTATCGTCACTCCGATTTTCTTTACTTTCTCCGCGGATTTATTCGCCCACGTCACATTTGTCTGCTCATACCTTGAAGTTCTTTGCACAACTTATAATACACACCTTGACTGGTGACAACAATCTCAACAATGCTAACGATGTGACGTGATTTGCTTTAACGTAAGTCAGCATTTAAATGAGTTTGCGTCAGTTTCATATATTTTTTCATGCTACAATGCATTGCCTAGCGTACATTGTACATGCAGTTGCTTTAACTTGCATTTGTTTGCATTCATTTGCATCAAATCAGTGCGTTGTACCTTTGAGAAACACTCGGTGGTCACGCTAGCATGCGAGACATAATCGGAAGTGAACGAAAGCGCAAGTGTTGCAACTGCTCCGTCGTGAGTGAATGTTATGTAGTCATCTGGCAATAATAACATGTAAACGAACACCACAAATGCCATGAACCAACACAGCATGGTTGTGCTAGGCACAAACCAAGTAAATGCAAGGAAAGATAGTGAAGAAAGGAGAAGCAGCAGGCTGAAAACGAACATTACTTGCTTTCAACAAGAAATGCGAAATAACAATGCATGCAATAAGTAAAATGTGAGGTAGGAGTTGCTTGGAGTAGCAGAAATGTTTTCTTCCGGTTTTTCATTTGATTATTTCATGCCTTTATGTTTTATCTAGAATTCCTTGTAAGAAATAGAAATGTGACATTAATGATACAAAAATAGTAGTGAGATAATTTATTTTGTGATTTCCTTTGCTATTTTCCTATATTATGTATATAATGTATGTTTTTATTATGCATATACCAAAGTAAACACGTGGAAAAGAATATTTAATATTAATGTTAAAAGGAAAACATAGGAATAATTCAAAATATATTCAATTAGATGTATTTGCTATAGGCAACTACATTTACATCAAAGTATTAAACTCAAGTTTCAATAGAATTATTTAAACCAAATATTAAATAACTATTATAATATGATTTAAATAAAACATAACATCTAGAGGCAATTTTTTTTATTTCCTAGTTTTTTTTTGCTTCTATATTTGAAATAGTAGTTTCACTTAAATTCTATTTGCTTATTCTGTCAGCACATGCGCTGAAATCAGCTGCCAATACTAATGTCATCAGCTGTTATCTATTTACATTTTGCTTTTCATCCGTTCATGTGCTTCTCCTTCAGCTAAGTGTAAAAATTCAGTGCACAAAGTGAATGGAGCACTGCGACAAAATGGCAGACGTGAAAGCTTTAGAACATCCTACATTAAAGGTAAGTCCTTTTAACCTGCTTCTATCTAACACCCTTTCATATTGTATTACTCAAAGGTGCCTTATGAAATCCTCAACAAAAAATTCCGCACTGCACAAAAGATACTTGATCGCGAGGTATCCCACGTTCAATCCGCGGCTACAGACATTGAAAAGACAATTACCAATGGTAATATACCACCACAAGATATAACTAAGCTGCTTGGGGGTATGGTAGAGAAGCTCCAAGTCCTAAAACGCAAAGCAGCAGAAAGTATCGCCGAGGAATTGCAAGCAACCACCGTGGTAAAGAAACGTATTGAGCACCTGAAAGGGCATGCAACTGTTACTTCAAATGGCACAATCAGTCAAGGTGCTTTGAATCAGTGGCGTCGTCAACGTCTTGATAGAATGATCATAGAATACTTCTTGAGGCATGGTTATTACAATGCTGCATTGAAATTGGCAGACAAGTCAAATATTAATGAGTTGACAAACATTGAGATATTCTTAACATCAAGGGAGATTGAGAAAAATCTTTTGAATCACAACACTGGGAAGTGTTTACAATGGTGCCATGAGAATAGGTCTAAGCTAAGGAAACTCAAGAGTAATATGGAGTTTAACTTGAGGATTCAAGAGTTTGTTGAGTATATCAGAAGTGATAATAGAATGGATGCTATTCGACATGCAAGGAAATATTTCCCTGCCTTTGAAGAGGAACATTTAGAGACAATTAGGAAAGTTATGGCTTTGCTAGCTTTTCCCATCAACACAGGTATAATCGACACAGAATTTTATTTTCTATACATAAATAATTCTGTTTAGAAATAGCACAGTACAAAAAATTACTGGATATCAAACGTTGGGATGAGTTAATTCAAGAATTTCGACAGGAAAACTACAGATTGTATCAGCTAGCTTCACAATCAGTGTTTACTGTGGCATTGCAAGCTGGTTTGTCGGCATTGAAGACGCCATATCCTTTTCATTCACAAATTCAAAACAATTTACTTAAAATAACTTGTATTACAGTATTTTCTATTGCTATTTCCTTAACTTAGACATACTCAGTGTTACACTGTTAACTGTGAGAGTAGAAACCCGGAATGCCCGGTCTGCCAAACAAATCTGAATAAACTAGCGGAAGTTCTTCCTTATGCGCATTGCTCGCAATCAAGATTGTACTGCTTCATCAGTGGGTTGCCTCTCAATGAAAATAATTTGCCTATGATGTTGCCAAATGGCTATGTTTATGGAGAACAAGTAGGTGTAATTCTCTAGTTCTTTATCTATTGCAAGAAATTGAGAGCATTAAATGTTACTCCTTTAGGCTTTGGAACAAATGGCACGAGAAAACAACGGCCAAGTAATCTGCCCGAAGACAAAGGAAAGCTTCCCCTACAAAAAGGTGGAAAAGGTCTATGTAATGTAGACAAATTGCAATTGTAACAAATGTGATTCTAACTGTAAGAACACTTCCAGAATTTTCCTATTCATTAATTACTTTAGTACTTCATCAAGTTAAAATAATTCGTCTATAAACGCAAATCAATGTGTTTTGCTTCCGATGACTTTATTTTACTTCTTAATTCAATCCAATTCTTACTTCTCTTATTTCTCACCAGTCGAAATACTTTTGTCCTCTGTTGTTTCTTCAAATTAGTCCCTGTCAAACGTTTCAATTCTTTGAAATAATTTAAGAGGAAACTAACACTAAGTTCAAAACATTGTACATTACAAATATGCTATTTCATAATAATTTCGAAATAATGATTACGAGTTAAATAAAAGCTTAGATCCCTTAACGTTAAAACTTAACAACTTCACAACATGTCAACGGCATTAGCCAGCGGGCGGGATTACATACACTGTCATTTCATGTTACAACTTCTTACATAACTATCTTATGTAAGCATATAATATAGTATTTATATAAATATTTGTCACCGTATAATTTGTTGCTTATGATATGATTAATGATTTTCTTAGTTTTTGATTACTCTTGACGAATGAGAAATGGCAAATGCGTGGACCGTAAGTTAGGATAGGCGTAAAATGTTATAAACACTCACAATCAATGTGGCAGTAAATGTTGCGATCGTTATATAGTCTAGTTATGTTACGTTCATTTTGTGCTTTCATGCAATAGTTCGGTGCGCTGTTCGTTTAGATGTAGAATTATTGTTTCGTTATTGTGGTTGTGGTATTCATTATCAGACATTTATTGTCCTCATAGTTCATACTAGCCTTCAGTAATGTTTACAAATTAAATAGCTAGAATGGTCCAATCATTGGATTTCAACTTGGTTTCTAGGATAGGTTACATTAATCTCAGTCGCGTCGCCATACGGGTATAAAAAATATGTTTACAAAAGTTATATGTAAGCGTTGGCATCCGTTAGTTGGATTCATATTACGGTGTTAATAATTTTTATCATTAGCTAACTAGTTTACTGATAGAAAAACACCCTGTGACTCTTTTTTTGCATGGAGTGTGCTATACTTCAGTTATGGTGGGTTGCTTGTTACCAGCTTTCTTTACACGTTTCAATGTTTTAATCTTCTCATAACTTAAACTTAACTCTTACTTAACATTTACTTTTCTACTCACAAAACCAACAATTAACTCTTGTCTGCTTTTGCAATGATTGTTTGAGCGTAATTTCTCTTCCGTTAATGCATGGAAGATCGAGGTATATCAAAAATTGAAAACTAACGCGAGTGTATTAATTCATATCGGATGAAAATGGAAACTTAAATTGCGTGTACGCTGCGCGATCGGCTTGTTATAAGCGAATCTGGAGGGTTTTCTCCGCGCCGTACACCAAACACTTTTGCTAGTAGCCCACGTGTGCGATAAACCAGGGCCAAACGAAAGCGGAGCAGATGCCGGTGAAGATGCCAGTGATTAATGCCGCAGCGGCGAACATTCCTGCGGTGCCTTGATATTTAGCCTCAACGACCCTAGAAGAAAAAAATCGAAAATATATTGGGAATTTACAAAAATAAGCATGTGGAGCAACTTACTTTGGTGCATACATCATCCCCAAAGAGCTGAAGTATCCACTTGAGAGACCCATCAAGATTGCAATTAACCAGTAAACGCAGTCATTTGTAATTAACACTGGCAACATTCTCGTTACACCTTCAACTTGATAATTACACAATAAAAACAGTGGAATGAAAATGGCACGTAGTGCTACTGGGATCCAGAGATAACGTGGTCCTGGGAATTGAACAATTCCAGCGAGGAAGCTGCCAATCATGGCGCAAGTGTTGAATGTGAGAAAGCATACGACACTAATGAAGTATTTACTTGTGAGAAAGAAGTTTTCATCACTCATTTTAATATCTACAACGTAAAATGGCATTAATTATGTGATTCGTTGTGGTGTGGAAGTGACTCACTAGCGTGTACAGACGGAAAAATGGACAACGTGCAAAAGAACACAAAGAAGATGTTCCACAATTGCGGCAGGCACTTTTTGAAGATGTAGAAATATGGCAGTCGTGTAGCACATCCACTGTTTTGCGACAGTTGCAGCTGCGCTTCTTTTTGCTCTTTCAGTTCATGGTGGCGGTAGAAACGCTGCAAATAATTGAAAGCCATGTGAATTGATTGCAATTGCGCGTAATGAGAAGGAAATTAGCTTACATTCAGCGGCAGCGCAAAATACGTGTCGAAGCAAACGAGCAGGACGAAGAGTGCCGTGATGAAGTAGTAGATGGCGGACATGCGTACGTTGGATGCGAATGTGTCGGAAATGATGAGCACCACCGAGGTGAAGGTGCCACTCATGTTAGAGCCGAGCACTACGGCGCCGGTGTACTTGATTGGCAATTTGGCAGCCATACCGAAGATTGTATTTTGGTAGATACCATTGGCCACTGTGGAGAGTGTAAAATAGATGAGGAATTGACGGGGCATTACTAGGTGATAATGGGGACTTACTGTTGAGAATGACAACTGAAACCATTGTGATCCAGAAGAATACACCGGGCCATGTTGAGCTGTCACTCATTGCCAACGCAATTGTGACAATAAAGATGACCACTTCGATGGTAATGCTCCATACTATCCGAGTTGTGAGATTACCACCGATTTGCACGAAGATGTTCATCCAGTTGAAGATGACGTTGGGGACTTGAGCAGCGAAGGTCAAGTATTGTAGGAAGATGGTAGCGTAGGCAAAGTCAATGTCGCCGATATAATTCTTTGAGAGTTTGTATTCCGTAAAATACTGCAAATGAAAAAAAATCTCGTCAATAGAAGTTCTTTCAAGTGTTTAGTAAATGGGGTTTGGGGATATCATGTTTGTACTTACACTCATGGCAGTGATAAACATATTCCACGGCATCAGGACGCCAATTCCATGTATGAGGAAGGTGATGTACACCAAATTGTACTTGTCACGCGGCATGAAAGTCTGCAGCGCGGCGTCGTCCATGTTAAGGTTCTTGAAATTAAGCTGATCTTCGGGCAGATTATTCTCCTCCCATGACTGTTCGAAGCGCACCGGTTGCTGGGCCAACAGCGTTCGTTCGTCTGCTTCTGCTGAAAACACGCAAGCCGAAAAATGAACAAAAAGTTCCTGCGTGTGTTAGAAACTTGTATAACGCGCAAATTCCACGCGAGAACCGGATAGGGATGAAGAGTTTTTCGTATAAAGGTCACGCAGATTGATTAAGGGGGATCTTGCAAAGTAGTCAAACGAGCTATATTAAGGTGGCACAGTAGTCGTTCTCAATAGGAAATGTGTAGTGCGCTTAAATCATTTGCATATTTCGTATTTCAACAAAAGCCGTTACTGAATAATGAGCAAAATGAATGCTGCTACTAGAGAGACCATGATTAGCGAGTGCTGAAACCGCAAGATATCGAGTTTCACGATCGTGCGCAAAAAAATAGCTGACCCTGTTGACTCCGCTGTGACAGGCCAAGTCCTATTGCACCATCGTGGAGTTGATCAATTTAATTTTCAATAAATTGCTTGGCTAGACTAAAGTGGACTATGAAAGGGAAGGAAATGTTTACAAATTTAACGCACGAAATTCAATCTTCCTTTTAAAAGACTGACATCTTAAATGGAAGAAATACAAACAAGATAATTGATGGGAATTTGATAATACCAACATGGATTCAGTGGACAGTGATGAGCATTATAAAACTTAATACAAACAGAAATTGCATTCTCAACTCCTCTTCAATATTGATTGTGAAAATTACATTTTTATCTTTTGCAGCGCAAACAAAACATGTTTACATTTCTCATAATTGCACATCTCTTCAATATTGGGCTCTTGGCATTTGATGGTATCTGTTGAATGTGCAACAGGCCTAGCTGTCACTCTCGGCATCGCACTGAAAATGTATCGATTCGTAATTTCCGTGATAAAGGAGGTCGGCGAGAGTGTGGTGGCCCATATTAGCACTCGTTTGCTTGCTCCAAGTGTTATTATTTTCTCCCAGTACCTAGTGGATGCTGGTCCCGCGGAACGGGGTTAAATGTTGGTGACACCAAAGTGGGCCAAGTCATGTGCATTGCTCGCGTTGCCCCATTTACGGACTGCGAACTACCTACTCTGAATTTCAGTGCACTATCATGTCAGTGATTCTGGAGCATTTGCATTTTACATTTGACGTTCAACAAGTTGAAGTCGGGAAGTCCAGGTAGTATTCGAAGCATCGAGCGGTTCGATTTCTTTGGGAATTGACATTAACATGGTATTGATGGGAATATTAAACCACATTTTCAATTTTGCACAATTAACAATCTGCTCTTCAAAGAAGCAAAAGTGATAAAACTTGCCATTTTCGGAAATAACAGAAATGTGGTATTGACATTTTTGAGGCTAGCAATATTATTTTTAAAATGTAATGCTGTTGTTTTTGCAGACACCTCGCTGAAGCTAATTGATCATAACTAATATATAATTGATCGCTTTGCTGGTGCACAACAGCCTCATCAATATTATAATAAATTTTAGTTGCAGGTTAGGACAGAGTCATTGTCCACAAAAATGATTGCGGAAGGTCCAAAACTAATTTGATTGACATTTTTAGTTGATATTTTTCTACTTCGTAATTATATTTTGGTACTTACCATTCTTAGATCGTATAATTTGTGGACCATGTCCATGCCCATTATTGAGCAACTCCTGCCTCATATTTTGCATTTTTGACACAGAATGCAAAGATACTCTAGTAGTTGAATGTCTTGTCGACGGCGACCGTTAAGATGAAACAATATCACAAGTGCATCAGCATCACCCTGAAACACATCCAAGAAAAACAAGTTGAAAACCTTAATTTACGACAATTATTGGTGCTAAATTCCATCTGCACGTCACTCTCCAACACCCCATTCACCTTTTGAATCATTTATACTTTTATCCCAGGAGAAAGTCATAAAATAGTAATACGATCTATTATTTATTAACGACCTGGTCCGCATTGTGGCCCAACGCTTTCTTTCAAGTTATAATGCCCCCAATTTTCTTTCAATATTTTTTGCTCATGTATTTTCCACTATTCAAGATTCGAAGATACAGGTATTTATTTGTTGTGTCAACTGACTCAACAGTTGAAGATTTCGCTTGTGCTTGACTTTCGCTGCTTTTGCTTTTTGATGTGCTTTAATGGTCTGGATTCTCTTTGTATACGACCTATTTCTATCCGGAGCGTGGGTAATCTTAATGCGGAATCCTAAAAGTGGTATAGTGCTTCGTCTCTTTCCAGTGCTTAAACAACCAACATTCTTTTCTGCATTGTGTTGGAATGTTATTTCTTTTTAGAGAGATTTTTTTATAAAGCGTCATTCTAACCCATTTACCAGTTTTAAACGGGAGCAATTAATGCGGAAATAATGGGTGTGCTGCAGTAACTAAGCTATTTTCAAAATATTCCAAAATGTCGCGAATTTAACGAAATTTCTGGAATTCCAAATTGTGCTTTATTTATTTATGAGCGAGCAAATGTTAAATTGGCACTATTTAAATGTCGGAAGTTCGTAGAATATTCGTAATTTTTCTATACTCGGAGATGGGTTTTTTTTCTGCCCCATTTTCAACTTAAATGGCTTCAGTCAGGAATTTTATTCCGCACCACATTTCAACTCCCCGCAATGTTGGAAAATAATAGTCGCAGCTAATAGTCGCAATGCGTTATTTTCCTGCCTAACTAAAGAATTATGTAAAATATAGCAAGATTACAGCTCGTTAAATCATGAACAAAAGAATCACCCTAATCTAGTTACAGCCTTTTTAAATATACCCTAAACAGCTATAAATATAATCGTAATTATATGAGCAATTGAAGTTGCATTACTTCCTACGCACCCCAAACTCGGTTTAAAATAGATTAAAAATAAAACTCCTTCAGTTTCACTAATAAAATTCATATCTGCGCAAACTTATTTACTGTGTTAATATAATCCAATCGGATTAAAAAATTAACATGCAAAGTAGTAATTTATACTTTACACCCAATACCTCTTCTTCAATTCTTCGATTGATACTTTGGGGGTTTGGGCACGTCTGCTTTCCTCCAAATAAATTGGTTCAATAGATTTATGAGTGGCACGCACTGAACACACAGGAAACAAACAGAACGAATTAACTACGACACCCGCTAAAGAACAAAGGAAGAAATCTTAGACCTAAAAATTCTAGGTACACTAAATGCAGAAATATAAGTATGACAATTGCAAGTAATAGATGACAGTTGGACAGTTGAATTAGCTCAATTGGCTTTAACAATTGGATGTTATTACTTTGTTACTTGCCCTTTTGAATAATTATTGTTGGAAGTTTGGAATGAATTCCTAATGACCAGAGGAAAGTAGATTATGGAGTAGCGTGTTTATATATTTTGTGACATTGGAATATTCATTACAAATTGACCAATTGATGGATTGAACTCTGTACTACATGTGCCTAGAAACAGTGGATTATTGAGTAATAGACATCTAGTGCAACAGTACTAATTTGTTATGATATGGTGTGGAAGTATTAATTACATTAGACAAGGTTTATCACCTTTTTATAAACATTGGGAAATAACTTAAAGTCGTTTTGATTTTAAATTGGAATCATATCAAACAAAATGTGAAGCAAGAGAATCCAGTAGAATAAACAAATGAAGAAGGAATATTAAGTTGCCTACGCTATCGCATTGATGGCTTTCTATCAAGTTTATTTTACTAAATTCAGTAACACAAGAAGTAAATTAATTGATCCATTGTTAAATTAATTTACTCTCCATTCTCCAATTACTGATTTCAATTAAAAATCATACTTTTTCGTTTGCCTATTCAAATTTATTTAACCTAACATTCAAACAGTAGACTCATTTATATGTTCATCATGTACGGCAACAATATGGTATGCAAATATTCATAAATTGTTGAAATATGTTTGATAAGGTAATCAGGTATGTCATAAAAATGCATTTAATGCGAGGCAATAATGCTGTATTCATTGTTTGGTTGAGTATAAAACGAAACAAATATAATCCTTGTTGAATGCATTTTTAAGTTTAATTTAAGTACTAAGATTTTGCAAGATCAAAACAAAAGAATTGCGGGTTTACGTGACGGAAATTAATTTTTTTATTGCAAAATTTAGTACTTCAGAATAATAACAAATGCATGCATTGAAATATATTATTATGCAGATTGATTTATTTTAAGAGGAGAACGGAAAACAATTTTTATTTTTATTAGTAATGGACTGAATCCGAAATATATATTTTATAGCTATATTAAGCAACTGCATTGAAACTATTTTAATATTGTAAAATAATGAAAACGATTATTTCAAAAAATACCTCATAGGTAGAAGTAGAGATTTCTATCAGCTTCAAACCATCAAATGTCTCAAAGTCACACGACACGAACCAGCCACATATGTATGAATATGTATATGATAAATAACTAATTTATGTGCAGTAATGTCTAAAGTGCGCGGCCGTTGGCACCACCTGAACATACTCAACTTCCGTTTCGACATTGATGCACGCTTCACCTGTCGAAAGCAAGCGCGTGTTCAATGCATTTATTGTGTACTGCAATCGCATTGAAATCATTCGAACTCACGAACAGTTGAATTTCAAATCCAATTGAACCTGCCTAACATGCCACATTTTTGTCGTTCTCAATCGTTCCAAACACCCAAACACGATGCTGGATACGTTGCTTAGATAAAAGAAAGCATCACTAATTTATTAGCCATTAAAGTGAATTCACTGTAATAAATAAATGTCAATAACACAATGATCTAAATGCATCAAACTCTTAGAACACGCAGACAAACAAGAAACAATTTCAGTCTAAATCAACAATGATATTTTAAGTATTTCTATTCATTGGATTTATTGTCTCAAGTCGTATCAAGTCAACTTGAGCGTTATCCAATTGTCAATTGTCGACATTAGAGGACAATGGCATTCAAGAATTCTCAATTTGTCGAGATGTTGGGATAAACGGTGTCACCACTTCGAACGTTTCAACTAAAGTACAACGACTCATGTTCCCTCCTTTTCATTTAATCTCTTCTGGGATGGGGAGAAAAACAAAGTCTTTACTTGTTGTCACGTGGTAGAGATAAAAACAAAAGACACCCTACGAGAAACTCAAAGCGTTTCAACATCCGACTGCAATCGTAAATACGCTATGACGAAATGCGTAAGTCCTATGCCTTTGCTGGTAGAAACAAAAGAAACGAGAAAAAGAGATGAAAGACAAACACAGCTCATTGCAATTCACATTTTAAATTCGAGCGCATTGCAGGACACTGTGTTTCGAGTGGAAGTCCATCATCAAATATTAACTTTAGATAAAAATGTATTTATAGTCGAGGGACGATAACAAAACAATTGACTTACATCATACTTCTACAAAGGGAGTTAATTGCTAATTGCGAAGTACTTAAAATTAGCTACATTATAAATATTCCAATAAATCACAATGCAAATTGTCGTTATTGAAAAGTAAACACTCAGCAGCTTCTGAAGCATTGAAAACGTTAAACACAAACCAAAGAAAACGAAAGAATATAAAAGGCAATAAAACTCATGAGCACACCATTATGATCTTTAAGTAGCAACTTTGCTTCCAAGCAAACATCTCTTAACTATATTTATTAAGCTGTCATTATGTTTGTTTAAACTTTACAGTAACGTACTAAACGTTATTTTCGTCGGACTAGAAATAGTCCAGTTAAAATTAGTTGCGCCGAATGCTTCGGAAATGTCATTAGTGATGCTCAGTAGACATTTACATCCAGAAATGTCTCACTATTGCGCTTTAAGTTTTTTTGTTTCACGTGGTAGCTACGTTGTTTCCTATATGTACGTACATTGATCGCATGACTAGCACCGTGGACAAGTGATACTGGACCTGTATGTCATGATTGAAAAGTTAAAAATGTCAGATAATAAAGACACATCTGGGATCAGGTTGTGGTTTTTCCCAGTTTAAAGACCGGTTGCTGTTTGATGTGGAATAAAATAGATTGGAGATGAAAAAGGAAGTGAAGACACGTGCTGTGGACTAGGCCCACGCAAAGGTTTGATGGTTTAGTCAAGTTATGTAGTTGCTTTCTACATTAGGAGGCATTTTAAAGGTTGCAGGTAATTAGGAAAATGTCAGGTGGATTTTTTTTTTAGTTCTTAAAGAAAACATACATGCTGAGAATATAATAAATATTTTTAATATACTTGAATTGGTATTGAATGTTTAAAGAAAACACTGGCGTGAGGTGGAAGCTGTTGATTTTTGAAACAAACTGCGAAAAAAAGCAAGAAGCGAAAGCAATAACGAATAAGGAACAACAATAAAGTGTTTGAACTGTGGAATATAACAATTAATATGAATTTGCATGAGAATCAACGTCGTTCTTTTGATAAAATGGAAATTTCTTGTTATTTTATGGTATGATGAATAAATAGTTGTACTACTCAGTTAACTCTTTAAATTATAACGTTAATTGTTACTATCCAAACATGGATTGTAGTTATTTTGAGCATTCATGAATTATTTAATTTCAATCCCAAAATGCCCTCAAATTTATTACTTGATCTTTCCATTTCGAATCCAGATGTCCAAATGTACTAAAAGTAGTTTCTGTTCATTTACCATTCTACAGTTACTTATTAAATTCAACTTCGTACATAAGATTTCATCTACAGAACCCGAATTCATTACTTCTCTCCAATTCCACTCTGCAATTCCCGCGCGATCCAGAAACATGCAAATGACTAAACACACATTCGCATTCATTCCCAGAATGCCACAGAAAAACTAGTCTGACTCAGGGCTCATGTGAAATTTACAGACACAAGGGAAAGCTCATGAATTATGTACAATATCGATTAGCAGGAACATATGTTTCTTGCTCATCTCCAAAACCACTACGAATTTCGATTTACGTCAATTGCATGATCACCTCTTACATGTAAATAATCAAACAGGAAGGAGTAATAAAAGCTGAAAAAAACATAGCTAAACATTGATAAGTTGACGTAATATGGTACAAAGAAAAAATAATAACCGATTTAATTTTCTTGATTGAAAGCTTAATTTTCTTGAGTTGAATGCAAATTACTTGAAACAATGACATTATTATCAACACAGGATACTAACATAGGCCTTCACAATCATACTGTTTTTGTGATTAAAGTACATTAACACATTTCACAACAAAACCTCAGTCATTATAGAAACAAGGACATGAGTTAGATAGTTACTATTATCAAGTTTTTTTTATATTGATCAAGTGATAACATACCTTTGGTGTAATTCTTTAAATTTCTCCGTTGTGAACGTGATTTAGATGGATCACTAGTTTCACTTTTTATTTACCAAATAACAAAATTAATCGATTAATTACGTCGATTACAGACTAATTAATTAATTTTATTTGCCTATAAAAACATGACTTTTTTTTATCAAATTATTGTGTTGATCTAGTACCATAGATCTCCAATTGCTCTTAATTTAATATTACACGTGGTTGTCTCACGCTGATAAGCACACCAACTAACCAACGAAATTATTAATACCAACGCGATGTATAAATAAGTACGCGATGTATAACGTAAAATTGTATGATGCGACTGTAAGCCTACAATTCCAACAATATGAAGGCCGTGCACATGCCGCCGGCGCGTTCCGTCAGGCAGTGATCGCCTCGAAACAAATGACGGCCGATAGGCGGTACGGCACGAGGAGACGTAGTGGTGGCAGGCTTGGTGGTAGTTTAAGTGGCTTGGGGTGCGTAGTTACAACTCGTTATCAGCTCTTGTAGGACCTACTGGTTGCAACACGCATGCTGCGGCGGCAACTTTGATGCCACTGCTGTGCTGTACTAGTGAAGCCCACGAAGAGGCGTGTGGGACTGTTGGGGATTGTGGGATCTGGGCATAATGCGCCTGCGCATGGTGCCGTCAGCAGCAGTTTTTAGGGTGGTACTGTATGTTGCAGGAAGATGGATACGAAACCAGACATTGTATTGAAGGGTGTTAATCCCCAGGATGGGCAAGGAAATGTAAATGAATAGCAAACAAGATGGTTCTTTATGGTACTAGGATGATACACTAAAACAAAAGAACCATCTTTCAAACTAGTGAAACAAAACAGAATGGAAATAAAAATCAAGACCATAAATTAAAATATATCACATAAACATAATAAGTTTTGTTTCCTCCTATGGACTATTCTTTTGTTCCATAGTAAAATTTTCGTTGTATTCAGTATATCTTCATGCGATTTACCTACACGATACTTCGCCAACCGCTCCAATGGCTCAAACACGGCTCAAACGCCGGCAACCGGTTCAAGAAACTACGCTACGCAACTGCATCGAGCGACAAGTCGATAAACTTGAATGAGAAACGGGAGAGACGCATGTGCTCTCAAGGCCCAAGTCTATCCGACACCTACGCGCCCAAAGCGGATACAAAAAATCCACAACAAAGTGCGGGAGGAAGAAAAAATCCGCGTTGCGTGCTTGGCCTAAGTTATAGATTTCTCACATCTCCTCTGCATGCAACCCTCGGACAAGGATTTATTTTTAGGGCTTACCAAACAAATCCCAGCGAAAAAACCTGGTCCTTTGTGTCCTATTGTGCACATAGTAGGCTCTATAACGTATATTAACTCTTTTATCATAATTAAAATATGAATTACTATCTATCCGTCATGTGACTTGAGATAAACCGAAGTTCTGTTATTGCGCAGGAAAATAGTACAGCAAATATTTGTGAAATAGTAGTGTATTTTTGGTAATAGTTTACTTATCTGCCTGCAAATATTTAGATATAAATTACGCGCTTCTATGTATCCTTAGGTCACTTTATTATATTTACATAATTTGCCTAGTTCTCATGATTGTTGACATATGTTAACAATGTAACAAATGCATAACGAATCAAGACCACGTTTCCGTCTGATAACGGTTGGTCTTTTCCATTTTCTCAACGAATGCTTCCGCTGATTCTGGAGCTAAGTTGCCTGCCCTTCTCGCCACCTTAACGAAAGCTTCGCGTACATCACGAGGCATATTTTTTGAATTTCCAGCCACTAGCACTAAACCATTGTGTTCGGAAAGTAGTTTCCAAAGAAAATCAGAGTTTTCTTCTATTTTATGTTGGACATAACTGAAATTAACATTAAAAAATAGTCACGTTGTTTTTTAAGGTACCAACCATAACTCACACTTTATAGTCTTGATCACGACTAAATGCGGTGTAAAGGGTTATTTTCCCAGCTGTATGCAGTTTTTCTTCATCTTGACAAACAAAATCTCTGCTTCTGTTGCGACAACCGAAGAACAAAATGGTATTGTCAGCACGCGCCATTTTGTTTTCAACGCGTTCATAGATGAAGTTCTTAAATGGTGCGACACCAGTTCCTGGTCCAACCATTATGACAGGTACATCCTATAATAATAAACATTTCTCTCAATATATACATATATAACCAATATATGTTGTACTGGTAGTTTCGCGAAAAAGCCGTTTACTTTTGATGCATGTAGTTCCGGAAATAGTACTAAATTTGAATTACTTTAACGTATAAAATAATCTTTCAAGTTTTCCTAGTATATACATATTATTGATATAAATTTATTACCCACTAAATTCAAATTTGTGTTGCTACTTTATTTACTGTACTTACATCTTCTGGGAATTTAAAACTCCCTCTCTTCATCCATGCACTCAATGTCTTCCCAACTCCCAAATCCGCCAAATAATTACTAGCCAATCCCAATCTTTCCTTAACTAACTTAGTTTTGTATCTCACAACAGCAACCAAAATATGCACCTCATTCTCATGATAACTACAACTTGAAGCAATTGAAAAATCTCTTGCTTTTATAGGCGGCAATACTTCAAACAACATTTCCTTGGTTAAATTCTTTGTTGCATGTCGGAAATCCTCAAGAACTTCCGTAATATTTCTTCTAGGACGATTACAATAGTTATACAAGTCGTTCTGTCCTTCGGCAGTAATTAACTCATCACATTTTTCTCTCTCCAACTCACTATCTGTAAGTTGTCCCAAGATTTCAAATGTTCTGCGTCTAGGAATTGCAGTTAAGTCAAAATATTCTTCACATAGTTGTTGAAAAGTTACTTCATATTGTAAATATTTAGGCAGTGGCAGTTCAGAAGTGGTCTCCGTTATTTTAAAAATGGTGTTTGCTGGGATGTTGACGTTGTTTTGTCGTAAAATTCGATGAAATTCCGTAATTTGTGCTGGTAAATTGCGTGGACGTAGCACTAGCACATCACCAGGTGTGTATACTTGACCAGATGTTTTGAACTTAATTAAGCGAATATCCTACAATAAGGCGTATTATTTTGGTGAGAAAATAGTGACAACAGTACTAATAACATACTTGAAAATGATCATCACTTGTCACTTTGATATTTTCTTTCACAGTAACATCAAACTCGTTGGATGCTCTTGTAGAGTAGTATATTGATTGCTGACTTAGACGTGAGCTTTGTTCTGGATGTAATAGGGTCGAGAAAACGTTAAATCTACAAATAAAATTAAGTAACAAGTTATTTTTGACTAAAAATGGCGCCAATCGTGTATGCTATGCAACTCTCTATACACTTCTTTTGAAGTTCTGGTACAAAAATGTTCACCTTGGAATAATTTTCTGGTTTCTTTCCAAAACTTGAACACCACTTGGTAAAGGAAACTCAACAAGCAAAACTCTCCACAATTCATCCATCCATGGATCAGCCACTGCATCATAGCCCAACTCATGTTGGTCATCTCCAAGTCCAACTGGAATCAATACTTGTCCTCCCAACTGTTGCAATCTTTTCTGTAGTCTTTTAGCAACAAAATTAAACTTCACATAGCTTGAATCACCCAATCCAAGGACAGCATATCTAAAACACAATTTAGTTGTAATTTTATATATACATAAATCTTATGAAAGTTGTATTAACTTTTATTTACTTCATACTTTACATTGACTAGAGAATTTCCAGCGAGACTCTTCCGCAGCAAGAATCGCCAGAAGTGCCGCATGTTGTCTGGTTCCTCGCCCTGTCCGGTGGTAGAACACACGAAAATCACGCACCGCTCGTGGACGAGCTCAACGACGTTGTACTCGTCCATTGAGCATACGCTGCTCGCGAAATGAAAGCGTTTTGCCTCGCGCCATAGTCGTTCGGCGAGGTCTTGCGCGTTGCCAGTTTGCGAACCATATAATATTGTTAACTTTTCATTTATGAACGACATTCTGGTTGCGAAATCAAACGAAAACACTGATATTTAAGAAGTCAGTGAGTGACAGGACTTTGTACATTTAGAGAGGAAATGAAAATAGTGAAATAACAAATATAAAATTAAGTCAATATTATTAACTGATAAGCAAAGAATTTAATTATTACAGTAAGTAGACATGGAATTATATAGAAAGCAATTAGATTCCTTAAATGCAAAAGACGGACACGACAGAGAATATTTGACTTACTTAGAGGTTGGACGATGAATGCATATGGCTGTCATATACGTGTGAAAGCATGTCAAAAAAATATTTTGAAATAAACATATTTACAATAATTTTGTGGAATTAAACCATATGCCATATGTACAATAGTAAGAATCTTTCTCCACATAAAATATTTTTAAATCTTGAACAAATTGAGTGTATACTGTGTTGTCTGAGTTTCAAATTAGTTATGTAACGAATGATTTCTAATCATGTCGCTTAAACGCTTAGGTTATGTTTTGGTGCTCATGAAATTGTTCTCTCTTTCGTCGCAGGGGGCAAAATATCAATCACGACAAAGATGGACTGAACATCTGCGCGGGAAACTTTGGCACCTTCTAAAAATTTGTACATTGCAGGCAGGTTAGGTTGCTGGCAGATGGTATCTGCCAAAAGTGGCGTGTGGCGCGAGGTTGGTGCGAGTATTTCTAATTGCCGGCAGACTACTATTTTCACTTTTCCGTTTAACCTAAGTTAAAATATGTTCAACAATCCCATTTTTCGCAAACTAACTTATTTATTCGTGACACTTGTGATACTAGTTATATCTCCACTTGTAAGTGGAAGAACGGAATGGCTAGATCCACACAGTTTAGACGACGATCCAAGAATTGAATGCAGCTGCCCATCAACATCCATACAATTATCAGATGCACCAAATCCAGCAGTTGCTTCATATTACATCAGAGCTATGAATATTTTAATCAAATCTCTAAATTACAATAAGGAAGTATATAGTGGACGTTATGAGGTAGCGCTTGATATAGAAGACTATGACTTTATGCAACAATTTGTTGACCAGTTACAAGATGTGAGCATTCATTCTTCAATCAAGGATTTAGAAAGGATGGATAAGTTAGTTGCAAAAATATTTACCAACAAAGAAAGTCTGTATATGTTGGAGTTGATTGGATGGAGGGACTATATTCACATAAATCTGATGTCAAGAGAATTTGGGGTGGCAATGGGATGCATTTTTGCATTCTGGTTTTTGTACAAGCTAAAACATGCAAAGTTCCAATATTGGCTCATGTTTAAGTATTTTGTGTTTGTCTTGTTTGTTGTTGATTTTGTGTATACATGGATTTATATGCTTAAGGTAAGAAAATTAATTTGTTATTCACATTTACACAGATTTATTTATAAATTCTGTTTTAATAGGAGAAGGAATTGGAACAAATGCTGCATGCTAAGTACACAGCTCCTCCTGATTGTAACTTGGCAAAAATGAGTTATTCGCAGTATATTTCTAATTTGTGGACAACCAGATTGTGGGGAGTTGACAAATGTGCAGAGTATCATAAAATACAGGATATTGATATTTTTTGGGCAGTGTCACCATCACAAGTTTTTGGAGTGCAGATTGGAAATTTAATTGTCGCACCTGCAGAGAAGATAGGGAATGCGTTTTCGTTGCTGGTACGAGGAGTATTGAGTGAGTTCTGTCCCTGAATTTATTTCCTAGTGAGACAATGGAAAGGCGCAGTTATGACACATTCTGCATAGGTTTTGCACAATTTCAATTCATTGTCAATTGAAATTTATCCTACTTTTCCTTATTAATACCAAGTTACGAGTAAGTAGAAAACTCGTATAATAATTTTCTGCTCTTTTTCAGAGGATGCATCTTGGTTCATGATTGTCCCTACCGTTGCAATGATGCCGATTCTCCTCTTTGGTTTCATTGTCGGCGGATGTATAATACTTTCTTTCCTCACGGGGCGTGGCTTTAGCTTTAACATCCTACACCTTCTTCAATTTTCTTTCGGGGGCGGTTCATCCGACAACAGCTCTAATCAGAGACAACAAATGCCAGC
>JAODGC010000007.1:772292-791709 GCA_027574925.1 Ecitoglossa quadriceps | reverse complement strand
ATCCTACACCTTCTTCAATTTTCTTTCGGGGGCGGTTCATCCGACAACAGCTCTAATCAGAGACAACAAATGCCAGCAGTCAATTTGACGCTACCACAGATTCAGCTTGGTGTGAGAGATGGACCAAGAATGAAAAGATCGAAAAATACTGGCAAAAAAAAAACTCCGTTGACTGCGATCGAAGGGCCTCAAAAGGTGGAAATTGAAGATGTTCCTGAAGACAGTGGGCACAACGATGGGTCGATTCCTGACGGAGAATCTGCTTGTTTGAAGAAGTGTGCTGATTATGAAGTGATGGCTTAGTGTTTAGGAGTAGTGGTTAAGTTGTTTCTAATATGGATGTATTGAATTTGGCTGAGCCACTTGATAATATTAAAGCAATTTATATTTTGTATCCAATTGCGTAATCTGAAGATGATCGTGACGTCGATGAGGAGGTTTGATATTATGAATGAAAACGTTGCATCGCGGCTACGAGATGCCGTGTCGACGCATACCACCCACGCTGATCCTGCTATGTCTGTGGCAGTGTTGGACGGTGCATCTGCGGCTAGTGTGCCTGCCGCGGCGGGTAATCAATACGTGAGCGCGAAGGGTGCAACGCAATCACGCCGAATGACGTCACGCGGCGGTGGCAACGGAGGAGACGGCAGCGGCGACGCGCCACACGTTCAGACGCAGAGCCAACAACCGCCACCGTCGGACGACGGGTCAGAAGAGACGCGCGACCGTCGCGCGTTCCGTAGAGTCTGCTGTTCCTGCTGTGATTGCTTCTTGGAGTGTCTGGACGTGTTGTGCGAGGCGTTCGATTGTTGGGAGAGCAATCATGGATAGCAAGTGAGTGATCGCCACCGGATGGCGTGTGCGTGTGTTGCGCGCCGCTGTAAACAACCGCATCCAACTGGGAGCACCAGCTTTGCCGTTGTTCTGTGAGTGCGCGCCTTCGCTGAGGCGCCACCCCTACAGCAGCCAACATTGAGGAGTCGACGACCGCGTGCACCAGCGTCGCCAGCATGCCGGAGCAGAGCAACGACTACCGCGTTGTCGTGTTCGGCGCAGGCGGCGTCGGTAAAAGCTCTCTTGTTTTACGTTTTGTTAAGGGCACATTTCGGGAGAGCTACATACCAACCATTGAAGATACTTACCGCCAAGTAAGTTGTTCGTCGGGTTCAAATTTTTTATCTTGAGCAGTGACCTTCATGTGTCATTGACTTGTTTGACACTGCCGCCATTGTTAACGTATGAATTGTCAAGGATTAAACCAAATTACCAGTTCAAACCAAAACTTTGGCGTAAAGGATAAAATGCTATTGAATGCAATTAATGTACTACCTTTCTTGTAGGTGATAAGTTGTAACAAAAACATCTGCACCCTGCAAATCACAGATACAACCGGCTCGCATCAGTTTCCCGCGATGCAACGGCTTTCAATCAGTAAAGGTCATGCATTCATCCTGGTTTATTCGGTATCCAGTCGTCAGAGCCTTGAAGAATTGCGTCCCATCTGGGAAGTCATCAAAGAAGTCAAAGGTCCCGACCTCAGCGCCATTCCCATCATGCTCGTCGGTAACAAGTGCGACGAGAGCGCAGAACTTCACGAAGTGAGCACCACCGAAGGCCAGGGCCAAGCGCAGCAATGGGGTGTGCACTTCATGGAAACTTCCGCTAAGACAAACCATAACGTAAAGCAGCTCTTCGAGGAACTGCTCAACTTGGAAAAGTCCCGCAACGTAAGTTTGCAAGTTGGCAACAAAACTACCAGCCGCATCGCGAAGGACAAATGCGAGGTTATGTAGAGGGCGCTTGCTGCATACAGCGCAGAAGTTTTGCAAGATTTGTCGTACTCAGGTAACAATTTTTACGCTGTACGAGTTGAATGACAACATGACGGAAGTTAAAGTTGATAATTAAAGTTCTTTGAGGAATTATTTGAGTATTTCCAATTGGTTACTACTGGTGCCAATTTAATGGCCCTTGATTAAACATGGCGGGTGATTACAGACATATTGAAAGTGCGTAAAAAGTGCCCACAATTTATTTGAGCGATGAGGTATTGCGAATTGTGAAAGCATGACGATATTGATTTTGGCTAAAAAACCTGACAATATTAATATGTACCAATAATTGTTTGTTCGAATGCTGTCAAAATGTTTTGCACCACGTTTATTCGTCGTGTCGAGCGTGTCTACCCTGTAGCAACAACCAACGAATCTAAACACGAAACGCGCTTTAACAAAGAATTAACCAAAGCTGCATGGCCAGAGATAAAGACCTAGTGCACTTTTCTTTCCTTGTTAAGACTGATTTCATCATGTTCGATAATGATACGAGCGTCATACGAATATATACATCACATGAGTAATATGCGTGTCTCCGACAAGCGACATTGGTTGTCTTCACGACAAACACAAATAACGGAAAATCGAAGAAACGAGGCCTACAATATTAAAATATATTTAACCACAAAGCATACACAAATGGTGCACCATTCCATATCATTCCATGCTCATATCCCTGATTATTACGTGCGCATATTGGAACTTGATGATATTGATAATGCGCAAACAAAACACGTTTTGCGTTAACAACCAACACGCGTAGATCGGGCGTAGATAAGGATTAGCATAGTTGAAACAGTAAAGAACATTAATAGCTGACACTGTTTGATGATAACCCGCAGGTCATTGTAATTATCATTGCATTAAATCATTACGCAGCAAACGCACAGGCAACTTACTTTTTCATTATGCGATTATAATTTCCACCCCGAAGAAATCAAAACTTGTTAGAGTAACGTCCATTTGTTGCACGTTTTATGAAGTTTATTACAATGTTTCAAAATGATTTATTGAATTTTTGACGAGGAAATCATATTCATCAGAATATATTCCATATAATGCGGGCAACCCACAATTTATTTATTCAACTCAAGCCTAATTCGAACTGCAATTGTGATCGAAGAATATATTACTATAAATATATATACATATACATATTACAATATATTGATTGTATTTATCCATTATCTAAATATGTTACACTCACATCGCAGGAGCCATAAAGACCTAAATGCAACACATACTGTACATTTTAACGAAGCAACATGTAATAATGCAACGAAATATTTATTAACAGATGCCTTTTCGCGCATTGACCGAAAAGTGTAAAGAAATAAAACGTTATTAGATTATATATCACATATTATTAGATGCTGTAACTTAATAGCGTTATGCCTACGTATTATGATAAACTTATGAAAACCATGGAAAACCAAATTAAATTGGCACGCATTGTAAACAAATGACGACAGTCGAATACTAGTGATTGCCTGATTGTTAGCGGTTGATTGATAAGCAGTAAGGAAACAATCAGTCGGTATTTACTTTAATTACACTATAATTAATTACGTACTAATTCATTACTTTGGAGTGAATCGTGAAGGACACTACGGGTGGACGAGATTTTGAGTGTTATTTCTGCGCGTATATTACATTAATATACACACACACACCACTTGAATTATTGTTAAACTAATTGCATAGTTTTTATCTAAAGTTGAGAGGGTTGCAGTTTTGCATTTGGATCGAAAGCAACGTAGCTGAATAGCGAGTTTTAAAGCGATATTCCGAGCGCGTTTAGTAGCATATTGTACATACGAGTATATTGGGTGATCAATTAATCCAATGTCAAGGGCTGATTAGGCATAAACAAAGCTTTCGTTTTACTTTTTAATAACACTGGACTTACTTATATGAACATGATTGAAACTTGTTACTGAATAAAATCCATCTCATCTTAGGGGATACTTATTTAATTACGAATTGAAGAACATTTTGTAGTGGGTAGGGAATTTGCTAAGCATAAACTAGACCAAGGAATAATCATGAGTGATGGGGGAAATTGAACCTCCTAACATAGACATGAACTCATTAAAAACACACAAAGGAAAATCAGTAATATTAATAGGAAAATAACTGTGTAAGACACAAAATTCCTCTTTTCATAATGCTTTAATTAAGAACTTGAGGGATAATATAAATTCCAACAGTGCAAAACCTAATTCAGAAAGTCTTATAGGACCTAAAGGTACTGTTCGCATTTGATGATTTCCAGGATGCAGCAAGCTCTCGAGTTGTCAAAGTTGCGCATGCACGAATTTGAATTTACCGCTCGATGCTAAACTTTTAACTTGAATATCGCCGAACACTTAGTAGTTCTATTTTGAAATAAATTCTATTAGATCGTTTTTGGCCCAAGAAACATTTCTGAACAAACACCTAAACAAGTTCCAACATGAATACTATTTATATACATAATTTATTATAATAATACAGTTACATCTTGAGAACTATTATCATCAACTATTTAATACCAATATTATCGATTTATTATTGTTACACGTATTATGATTAATTCATACGTCTATGAATTTGTAATCATATTTATATTATATGCCTACTTATTATTGTACTATTTGTATCATACATTTGAGTACAGACCCACACCAGTGCAGGTTTGCACTTGTAAGAGATACTTAGATTTTATAACATTGTTCTGTTTATCTGTTTGTTTTGTTGTTGAATGTGCTATAATAATAACTATTATCACATTAAGCTGCTTGTGATGGTTCTATGCGGTGCGCAAACCGAGGATGATTAATTGGGTGTTGATTTGTGTTTGATTTTAAGAATGTGACCACTAGAAGAGGAGACAAAAAAGACTTATGGTTGTTTCCTAATTGGATTGATGAAAGTACCTGGCGTAGGCGTAGAGGGTTGGATTAATGGTGATTAATGCAAGATTTGTATGAGAAGTGCCACAAGTGCTGGACAGGTGAGTAAGTGCATGGAAAGTGCAAGTGATTAGAGTTATATTGTGTGCTAATAGAATGAAACCTTGATGAGTGAAAAGGAAGTATTTCAATAAATTAATATTTGATATTGCTATATATAATAAATTGTTTCAGCGACTTCTGTTATTTTGATTTCATTAAAGTATAAACATTTGTACAATATGTGAATAATATATTCCATGCCATGATAAAATTCACTTTTTGCATTTATAATTGATACTATATTAATAAGTTGTGATTGGAATGTGTTCAAAGAGAACAATTTAAAATATAGTTTTCAAGCCATTTTCTCAGATATCAATGGATCACAATAAAAACGACAGGCGTTAGAGAAAATGTAATTGGTTCAGTATATAAAGTAATTTATTTAATATATGTTACACTTTATGAATTGTTTGTTAGAAAGGAAAAAAGTTTTTCTTAATTTAATCAGAAACAAATTTACAAATAACATTTATGGTTCACTGAAAAACTTATTCAAAACATATTCTCAATTCAAGTTTCTTTTTAAATTTTACTCATAACAATTACAAAAATAAAGGTAATTTTGTTCAAAATAAACTGCAAATGAATTAAATTTTAATTTAAAAAGTTAAAAGGAGTCCAAATAGAATTAAGAATTAGAATTAAGTAGAATTCATTTCCAAGCACTAATGTCCTAACAACTACTTTCTGGAATTTTCTGTAAACAAACAATCATCAAAACAAAAATGATTAGCTGGAATTGTTTTGTATTTACGTCAGTTAGTACGTAAGTAAGTATAAAATGTAAGATGGATCAGCGTAAAATTGACTACTTCTTATCTGAAACTAATAGTCATCATCACAACATCCTAAACTAAAATCAGGCAATAATAATAAAATGCAATTCATAAATTGAACTACTGATAGATCTGCTTCTCCCCGTCAGTTCTGGATCAACTTTATTATGCTTATCCAAATCAAAATTTCCATTCATTTACATCCGATTAATAACAAAAAACCAAGCTCACTCCTTGAAGCTGTTATATGTTTGGCATATGTTTACGACGTTTATTTGTTGACGCTCTCATTTACGTCCGACACGCGGATGAGATAGACATGATACTGCTGATAACCGCCGACCGTCTGGGCCATCATCAGCGTCCGCAAACTGTGCAAAACATGCACATCCTGCAATATCATATACACTGACAATGTGCGTGCATGAAAATATTGATATTGCGCATTGGACATGAACTTCCATATGCTGTATAGACGGCGTTTGAGACACATTCTGGGATTCGCCCTCGCACATCTAGTAGACGCGTATTGCGCGCCCGTTTGATTCTTATCACGCACGAATATGACCCCTGGACTTTGACCAAGAGTGGCGACTTTGCCGCGTTTTATTCTCACTAGTGCATGCAAGCTGTGCGCACATGGTGATGTACACCAAGAAGAAACTAACAGGCAAAAGACAGCAAAGTGATAGATTCTGGGAAATTTGGCAGGTGCATTGGTAAAAGTCAGAAACAAGTGGATCTTACCCACAACCAGGAATAGTGTTATCCGAAAAGGGAAAGTAAAGATATTCTAAACTTATTAATTACGAAGGAAGTAAACATTGAAAGAAGTGTAAACAATATGGTGGCAATCAACAACACATCCATTCTCTTCCAGAGTATCTTCACCATTTTGAATATCACTGTTGATCCGGAAGAAACAGTGTCGTACAATAACTATTATCGAAGCATTGGTAAAGGTAACACTTTAGTCTATGCTTAATGACATTACATTTTAACCGCATTGGAAATAAATTGATTCCTAAGCATTTTCATGCACGTTTCTTTCAAAATTAATTTCATTTTGCTTTAATGCAAATATCGCCGCTTTTAATTTTACAAACGTTGTATTTGTAAAGTAATCATTATTTCACAAATATTATAGAAGCGAGTCAAGCAAAGTGTTACGGAAGTTACGGTTGTTTTGATCTGAATCCACCATGGACCAGTGACAATAGACCGGTTGCGTTACTTCCGGAAAGTATTCGAAAGGTAGTACACTGCAATTATTCTTTCCCATTTTATTTAATTTCCTATGGAGTAGTTTAAATTGCGTTTTTTAGGTTGAACCTAAATTGAGATACTTCTCAAGGGCAAATCCAGTTGAAGGTATTTTGCTTGATCTGGACCAACCGGATGTCATACCACATTCTGGAATAAATCCAGAATTACCTATTTTTATTGTTATTCATGGATATACGGAAGGAGGATATCAACCGTGGGTTAGTAAACACAAAGTTTCTTCTTTTTTCTTAACTGCATTTAAATCGTACTATCTTGCTTATTATTTCAGGTAAAACAAATGACACATGAATTGCTAACCCGTAAAAATTCCAATGTCATTGTTGTGGATTGGCAAGGTGGTTCTTCACCTCCTTATACTCAAGCAGTAGCTAATATCAGATTAGTCGCAGCTATTACAGCTAGTCTTCTAGCCGAATTAGCACAGTTTACCAATCATAATTTGGAACATGCACATTGCATTGGGCATTCCCTAGGTGCCCATTTGTGTGGGTATATTGGGTATTCACTACAAGATGTTAGTCATTTAATAGAAATTAGATAAATAAAAATTTTAATAGATTTGTTGGTATTTTTAGGAATATGAAGGTATAAATCTTGGAAGGATAACAGGACTGGATCCTGCTGAACCTCACTTTGCCAAATCTAACCGTCCTGTTCGTTTGGACAAGTCCGCTGCTAAATATGTCGACGTAATCCACACAGATGGATCTCAATTTATCCGTGGAGGACTTGGTATGACGGAGGCTATCGGTCATGTTGATTTCTACCCCAATGGTGGCACTAATCAACCTGGATGTGACAAAAGTGTCACTGAATTTGCCATCGAAAATGGAGGAAGTCTTTTTAATGGAATTAAAAAGTTCCTGGGGTGTAATCATGTCCGTAGTTACCTTTATTTTATTGAGAGTATTAATAGTAATTGTTCATTCTTTGGAATTACATGTAAATCATATGAGGTAGGCCTATCAACTAAATTGTACAACTAAATTTGTTTTTATTGGAATTTTCTTGTAGGATTTTGTAGCGGGGAAATGTTTCGATTGTAATGCCAAGGGACAATTTTGTATGCCAATGGGATTCAACAGTAAGCAACACTATGATGATTTGTTAGCTCGACGATTGATCACAAAACAGAAAGGAGCATCAATTTATCTAAGGACTAGTGATATGGCACCTTTTTGCAGTAAGTTAACAAGATTGCAATCTATTAAAAGAATGCATTTTTAATATTGTTCGTAAATTTTAGAGGAACATTATAAGCTCTCGGTGCAAATCTCAGATTCAACCGAAAGTAAAAAACATGGAGGTGAAATAGGACAACTTTGGTTTGTGGTCCATGACACAACTGACATGAGAGGCAGTAAAACAAGTAGGGTTCCTTTGAATAAAGGTGGTTATCATGAACCGGGCAAATTGTACGAGGAAATTGTGTCAATGGATAAAAATTTACATTTGAAGGGACTTGAAGTAGAATGGGATTATCACAGTAATGTTTTCAATCCGCTTACTTGGCGGTTATTGGCATCACCGAGGGTGCATGTGGCAAAGATCAAAGTTGAGAGTTTAAATCCGAAAGAAAGGTAGTGACAATAAATTGTAAGTAGCGACAATCGATAAATTGCTTCTCATTTTCAGGTTATCAGTGTGTCCGAAGAATAAACAATTGCCACTGATTACTGGAATCCCTCAACTGATGCTACCGTCTTACTGTTAGGCGCTTGTTTTTGAAAAAAAACAACGAGTACGAAAAATTGAATATTGTACAGTATTGTACATAATGTAACGAGTATTTATTTGCATAGTATTTATATACATCAATCTAGAGCAACAGAAAGGACAATTTAGATTATAGGATATTTTAAAGTAATATAAATTTCAAATTTTGATGTGGATGCAATGTATTTAATTATTTTATTGCGCCTTGTTTATATTTATTCAGATGTAGCAATAGTTAACTGCTTAGTTTTACTGTTATCAAATTTATCCATCGTTTTAATGCTCAACATTGCTAAGATTCCAATGAAAACCACAAATATCAGAATGCACACTACAAATAATCCAGACCAAATTGGAATACTTGTGAAGTAAATACAACTGTATGCATCTGAAAATCTCACTTCATTTGCATCTGGCTGAGCTTGAACATCAAACAATATTAATTCAATCTCATTATCTTCATCTTGGAACGTAGATATTCCGCTGCAATGGTATGAGAATGATTTAGCTGCAAAAATCTCATCCTTTACTGCTGATAAAGTAATTGTTTTTGTAGAAATGTAGAGAAGGTTGACATTGTTAAGATACCAATAGCCAGCATTCCAAAGGAATTTAAATCTGAGGGTTACTTTGTCCCCGGACTCCATTGGGATGGCTACACTTAGCTGGCGGTATTTATCTCCGCGATCATCCACAGTTGCAAATGCTGCTTTACCAAGGTTGAAACTAGTTGAGTTAATCTTCAGAACTGGTGTACGTGACGAATAAATCATTGCTACTTCTTTGCTGGGTGTAGTGGTCTCAGCTTTGTACAAAACAGGACCTGTTACTGGTTCATAGTTCTCAATCAATGGAGTTGTAGGTTCTGGGAAGTCAGTGGTGAATTCATCAGCTGCTTCTCGTTTTGAACGCGCTACTACCCCAGGGGCAGCTTCATGGTTTGTAAGGATCAGGGCGAGGATGTTGTCGTTTAAGCGACTGCAGTTGTCTAAAGTATCTTGGATTGTTTTGAAATTGATTGCTGGATCACCATTTAATTCTATAATAGTATCAACACTGTTAGTATTGATTTTGTTTGAAAAATATTATTTAGTTAATTTGTACATACCAATTGCATTGTCAATGTTTAAGTTACTGTTTGGAACATATGCAGTGTACTTGTTGCGGAGCAGGTCCTGGAGCTGGTCAGAAATTTGCATTGGATCCCCTCGGAACAAGACTACCTTGGGGCGCCGCATATAGCTCTTAAGCAGATCAAAGTCTTCATTGTTAAACTGTTTAAGCGATGGGAGTTGAATACTTTCCGAGCCCCAGATTAAGACCCCACCAAGACTGTGGTGCACGATACTAAATAGTACAAGTAGAGCTGTTATTTTATATTTTAACATACTCATTTTGGTATACGTTTGCTTCTACTCTTGTTTGTCGCGAGGATAGAGTAGAACTGGAACCGATTTTATCTTGTACTCTTGCAAATCAATAACATAAGGGTAGAATGGATTGGCATGCGCGGTGTCTTTGAAAATAATGGAAGCTTAAAGGGAAATTGCTTTAAAACATTTCAACATAGTTGATTTATTATGCTATACTATTATCCATTCCTATTTGTTAATAAATTGCTTTTATTGTTAAGCGTTCCACCAACCTTTTGGTCAAATGAAATAAATGTGACAGAGAAAGAAATACTTTAGTGGAACACTTGCACAGGTAGTGACACATATAGTAAGGCTAATAATATGTTATTTTTCCTACTATTAACATTCAGTTACCTACGCTTCATTTCTAGATTACTAATGCAACGTCAAATATTTTGCTTAGATGGATAAGTAAGCTAAAATATTTGTATAATAGGTGTCCTCTATTTTAAACTGGGCGTTCCACCTACAACTAAATATTAGTTTTCTCTTTATTCCACTAATGCGGTAAATGTATTCTTGATATCCTATAAACTTTGAAAGAAACGCTTTTTAAGAAAATAAATCTATAAATAAAATAGAAGAATATTTGTTTATATAATATGAAATTAATAACAATATTGTTATAATATAAGATATTTTAAGATTGGTTTGATCTTGCTCATTGATTCGAGATTCATTTGAAAAGTGTTGTAGCGTGCGCGTGTCGCGCCTTTCTAACCTGCGTTTCAAATCGAATCTTGTTTTGTGTTCGAGGTTATCACGTGCTTGCCCAGCTTGTCGCACTAACGTATTTCTTGTTTACAAAGTGTTATTATTTGTAATAATGGGTAGAAAAGCAAAGTATGACGAAAAAGATAATGTTGTTAAAAAGGGACCTGGCCGCAAGTCAAGAAAACAAAAAGATCCTACTTTTCCCAAAGCCCTTGCAAGTAAGTATCAAAAGTCTTAAGTTACAATGATTGCACATGAGATATTATATATTATAGATAATGATACTCCTAAGAAATTAAGTAGACATCAAGCTAAAAGGGCACTGAAACGTGATGAGAAGAAACAAACCAGACTGGAGAAACAAAGGTTGGCTTTGCTAAAAAAGCAAGAAGTTCTTAAGGCTAAGAAGCAAAAAGAGGAGCATTCTAGTGGCCAAGATAAGGATGAGGATGATGTGTTGGATATTGAGGAGGATAAATCTGATGATAACATGAATCAAGATGAAGAAGAAGTAAATGATGACAGTGAGGAGGTTGAAAGTGATAATACAGATACAGGATATACAGATGAAAATAAATCCTGGTTAACACTTAAAAATAAGAAGGAAGCTGCCCAGGAAAGTAATGATGAAGGAGAGGATGAGGAGGAAACAATTGATGGAGAGGATGAGGAGAAAACAGATGATGAAGAGGAAGGAGAGGATGAGGAGAATACTGATAATGAAGATAATTTGAAAGTTGGTCATCTAAATGATATGGATTCTGATGAAGATGATGATGAATATGAGGGTAAGGAAGGTCAAGATGGATCTGACAATGAATTGCCAATTGAGAAACAAAATCGTAAGTTAAAGAGGAAGATGGCAAAAATAGCCAGAGAAGCAGAGCAAGAAATGCAAGCCAATATGAAAAATCAGGAAAAATTTGAATTCCCAACATCTGATGACCAAGAAACCACAAATCTTCAGGATATTCAACAAAGAATTCAGGATGTGATGAGAACATTAGCCGATTTTCAAACTCTACGTGACGATAAACACTCTAGACCAGAATATATTGAGCTTTTAAAGAAAGATTTATGTGCATACTACAGTTATAATGAGTTCCTCATGGAGAAATTAATGCAACTCTTTCCCTTGACTGAATTTCTGGAGTTTCTCGAAGCTTCTGAAGTTCAACGTCCAATGACAATTAGAACGAATAGTTTAAAAACACGCAGGCGAGATTTAGCTCAAGCTTTGATCAATCGTGGCGTTAATCTAGACCCAATTGGAAAATGGTCTAAAGTTGGGCTTGTAATTTATTCCAGTCCGGTACCAGTGGGTGCTACTCCTGAATACCTAGCAGGACATTATATTATTCAAGGAGCATCTAGTTTACTCCCAGTGATGGCCTTAGAACCGCAGCAAAATGAACGCATTCTGGATATGTGTGCTGCACCCGGTGGTAAGGCATCTCACATTGCGGCTATGATGAAAAACACTGGAGTTGTTTTTGTAAACGATGTTAACAAAAACCGAATTAAGGCAGTAGTTGGTAATTTCCATCGTTTAGGGATAGTCAATTCAGTTGTTTCTTCAGTCGATGGACGAAAATTCCCTGGAATTATGACTGGATTTGATCGGATTTTACTTGATGCGCCTTGTACAGGCACTGGCGTGGTAGCAAAAGATCAGAGTGTAAAAACTAGTAAAGATGAACAAGATATTCAGAGGTGCTATACACTTCAGCGGGAATTATTACTTGCAGCTATTGATTGTGTCAATGCAAAGAGCCCCACGGGTGGATATATTGTCTATTCTACTTGTTCGATTCTTCCCGAAGAAAATGAATGTGTCATTGATTATGCCCTGCGGAAGAGGAGTGTTAAATTAGTTGATACTGGATTGGAATTTGGAACTGATGGGTTTACAAGCTATCGACATTATCGATTTAACCCAGTATTAAAATTGACGAAGCGATTTTATCCGCATACCCATAATATGGATGGTTTCTTTGTTGCCAAATTGAAAAAATTATCAAATGATATTCCTAATGGAACTAAGGATAAGCACAGTAATAGCTTAAGCAATAAGAGGGAACATTTCGAGAGTGAAGAGACTGAGGAAAGTGGTGGTGAAATGCTTAAAATTATCAAGAAACAGAAAAAGAGACAAAATCCAAAACAAGTTAATGGCAAGGCTGAACATGGTAAACATGTAGGAAAACCAGAGAACCGTAATATGAAACAATTTAAATGGAAAGGAAAACCAAAGAAGGCACACGGTAAAGGAAAGTCGCCACAAACCTCTCCGGTAAAGAGTCTCAAATTTCAAGGAAAGCAGAGGAATAAATCATCTGCCGAGCAGCAACCACCTGCTAAAAGTCCCAATGTGGATATAAATGAACAGAATGTTAAGGGTCCTAAACCTAACAAGAAGCAAGGAAGTCCCAAAGCTAACCCCATAGGCGCTAATGCTGTAAACATTGAAGATGTACCTCAAAGCGCAGCAATCAAACTTGCTAAAACAATACAAACGAAGAAAAAGATTGGACAGCTCAAGACGAAAACCAAAAAGAAATAAGTTTTTCTTTGCTAAGTGTTGTAAGGATGTTGATTAATAAATAAACGAAATAAGCATCAACTGAATGAATACAAATTGTCAATGAGACCTGTTGAAAATGGTTATGAATAGAATGAATCAAGCTGACGGAAATATTTCATTGTTAGTATCGCGTTTATACTTTCCTCAATAAGTTCATATTGGGTAGATTATAATAGTATATTTTGTACGTAGTTTAGATAGTAAATCATACTTTTCTAGAATATAATTTCTCTACCGCAAATACACAATTATTATAAATGCGCATCGATTGTATTCTTAAAAACTACCCTGTTTTGTTTAATTTGTTCCACGTTGGTACTAGTAATAGATTATATAGTCAATAGATGAAATATCATCAGAATGGCTTAGTTAATACTCCATCAGTTCACAGATGCAACCAAAATAAATATGAAAGTACAAAGAATTGGCCCATAGTTGTAATCAAATGTAACAAAAGAGTTACATTCATACTACAAGCATTCAGTTTAGTGTTGATTATGTTGAAGCTACTAAAATTTTACTATCGCTACCTTAATAAATCGTTGATAGAAATTAACTAATTAATAAAATAATAATTTGTATGCTGCCTTGTAACGGCTGCTTGTAGAATGATTGATCTACAAGTCGGTGTCGTACCATGCTGCGACCTGGTTGTTGTCAGTTGGTGGAGGCGGCAGTTGATCCATAGTGTCGAAGTTGAGGTCAGCTGGGTCTGCGCCAACGTCCATGGCATCTAAGCCGGCGAATGAGCCAGTCCCGGCATGTGAACCGATCTCCAAACCTTGCATATCTATTGGTATCTGGTCATACCCTAAATAAAGAACATAATGAATAAATGTAAGTTATCACTACACTTTGAACACTACATATTAAAAGGTAGTATGTTTGCGATTAGAAAATTAATAATTACCTTTTCCACCATCTTTCTTTTGTTATTTCATGCAAAACAAACGAAAATCATGCAAAAACTTATTACAAATTAAATTGTTAGGGTTGTAAGTATGTGACGATAGATTATTAATAATCCTCAATTATTTGTGTATCATTAAAGACCATCTTTAATGATGTAATGATTTTGCGGAATTACCTGGCTGTTGATATTGTGCCCGTCCCCCATGACTGCTGTGCACACTAGGTGGACTTTGTGCGTAAAGATCATACGGCTGTTCAGGACTCAAAATGTCCTACAAGGACGTGAAAAAGAAAATATGCAAATAAAAAATAACTCAAAAGAAAATGCTACCGAGCTGCCCGTTATGACTTATGCTTTGATGCAGTATGTGCTATAAATGCAGGAACATAAACATAAATCACGCAAATTCTGTCAAATTGAACTAATACGAAAATCAATGTACACAGCAAACATGAACTCAATCTAGTTTTTCACTGACAAAAAATTTATAATGTACCTGGAGGTCAGAAGCCATTCCAAGGTCCGCATTCCATAGATTTTCCTCTCTAAACAATGAATTTGTCAATTCCATCGAGAGGCGTTTCTTGTAATCCTGTGGCTTGTCTTCGCTCATGCGGAAGAGCACTGCTGCTGCGTAAGTTGCCACTCCTTAAAAATGAAATACAAATTAATAATATGGAATTATTTTAAGTCTGCTTTGTTACCTTCATTGCGTGAATGCAATAGTTCTGTCAACGGAGCAGTAGCACCCTCTTGTTCGATAAGCTCCGCGCCTTCTTTATCTGCAGCCAATTCACACAATACTCCAGCTGCAACTCTTTGGATATTCTCAATATCATTGAATAATAACTGGACGAAGATTGGGATAACCATCTGCTGGCGAATAACTGCACGATTGTGTCCTTCACGTGCCAGAATATGCAAAGCACCAACAGTTCCTTCAACAATTTCTTCCATCCTAACACCATCAGCATAGCTTCCTGGAGTAGTTGAACCTACACTGGCCACACTCGATCTCTGCCTTTGAGTGTCCTGGAACGCTCTCATCAATAACTGTACCAAATAGTTAACAGCGCCATGTTCCCTCAATGGTGCATGATTTGCAGGGCACAAAGCCAAGTTTCTAATTAATCCAATCACGGCCTTGATTAATGGCCATCTTGAAGGTGGTGTCAATAACTTGACAATCACCTGAATGCCGTAATTCAGACGAACAGCATTTTGTGCCATTTCAGCCTCTGAGTGTCTGGATGTTAAATGACGTAAAGCGCACACCGCAGGTTCTGTAATCTCTTCGCGTTCGCCAGCATTTACAATGGTTCTAACTAAAGCATCAACCCCACCAACCTGGCATACAGTGACCTTGTTCCTGTGGTTGTTACAGGTTAAATTTGAGAGAATACCGGCCGCGCATGTGACTACATTGGAGTCTGGTGATTGTAAAACATGTACTAATGATTGTAGCATGTTGTCCAAGTTTTCTACCTTGGTTGCCGCATCTGACAGGTTTCGCAATGTCCATAAACAATTCTGGACCAAACGTTGGCTTGGGTTGACCAAGTGAATAGCCAGTGCTTGCATGCCACCAGCTTCAACAATAGCAGGTTTGTTGCTGGAGCAAACAGAAAGGACTTTGAGTACTCTTGAAGTTGTCCACAACAACTTCTCATAGTCATAGGACCTCATGATGCGCACCAACTCAATCGGGCCCTGAGATGCCAAAATAATCAATTTGCTTTCTTGATTTCCATAAGCCAGAATCTGCAGACAATCCGTTACAATAGCAAGAAATTTAACATTGTTTCTGTTCAACAATGCGACCATTTTTTGAAGACCCCCAGCTAAGCGCACAGCCATCTTGGATCCATCTTGATGCAGCAGTAAATTGTGCAGAGTTGTAATAGCATAGAAGAGAACACTCTCAACAGGTGAACTGAGAAGTTTCACTAATGCTGGAATGCCACCGCTTTTAAAGATGGCAAGTAGACCCTGCCGGTGGTGCGACAATTTATGCATAGTGCCAACAGCAGCTTTCGTTGTTTCCAAATCATTGGAAGTCGAAATTGCACGAACGAGAGCTGCAACCATTTGTGGGCTGTTCATAATAGCATGACGCGATGCTTCTTTCTTGGACAGCTGATGAACCATCATCGCCGCTTGAGACACCACAACTTGATCTTCATCGTTAAGGAGTTTGATCAACTCGGGAACTGCACGAGTTGCAAGGTCAGCGTCATCCTGGTAATTGATTAGGTTGACCACAGCGTGTTTTAACATCTGACTAGGTTCAGCCAGGCGTTGAACTGCAGTTTGGTGGACAGGATCAAACTGGGTTGATGGGATTTCAATACCTTCCTCCAGAGTTTCAGGAAACATTGCAGCACGTACACGTTGAGAACGCGTCTGGTTGAGTTGGTTATTCATATCTTTAAATGAAATAACAATAATTTATTGGATATTTTTTACTAAGACTTTTCAAAGCCATAGGTAAACTCACCGTCTACTTGATCTTGTGTAAACCCTTGAGGATACCCCTGATCGAGATCGAGAAAGTCCATCTCTTCATCTTCTTTTCCGGAAAGTGATGGGACCTGTGTGGCGGCACCGGAGTGCACGCCAGAATCACCCATGTACGAATTTTGCTGCCACATTAGAGTCTGTTCCTTAGCGTTAATAGGCATGTCGGATTGGTAGTTACCATGCGACACTAAAAAATAAATATGCAATTAATATTAATTTCATTTACCAAAAAACGAAAACTTACTGTTCCGGTTTTGATTTGCTTGCATGTAACTCATGGTGATGCTGTATTAGTGCAATCACCTGGAAAATAATTAATGATTATAAATATCAATCTAATTAAGCGTTAAATTATAATGTATTTCACACGCTTCTTAAAAATCGGGAGGGCAAAATGGCGGACGAATAAAACAAACAGAGTACAACACTATCTATTGATGTTTTACTTTTGTTTTATTAAACCAGAAATAAATTTGTTGTTTTTCTGATATATTTCAATGAAATCAAGTATGACTCATAAATTCCTACATAACAAAATGCGTTAAAGATAAATTTAACCAACATTGTTGCAATAAGTGAAATGTAGATTAATTCAAAATGTTCCCTGGTTCAATATTTCACCACTTTTCCATTTATTATCAAACTGATAACTCAAAATGGCCGATAGTTATAATGCGTAAACAATCTTCATTTGCTTCACCTCAACAATCACAAAATCTCAACGTTGAGAACCAAAATAAAGAAAAGCTCAAGAATGTCTTGAAATCGTCGGAATGCACCCGCTGAGTTCATCGACATGCGCTGTGCGCCCGTAGATGCAGCCTGCACTTACTGTACTTAAAACTACGAATATATTCTGTTCAAGACGGCAAAAACGCTGTTCTTCTTACCTAGAAGATTTAGCACCCGTTTGCACCCCTTGAGAGAATAATCCTCTACAGGTTGCAACCGTCGTGCCCCGTCACGCACCGCTCACAGCACAATGAAATGATTCACTGTCCGTACGGAGACACACCCGCTACCTGTGATAACGTGGTAATGCCGCGCCGACTGAGCGATGACTGATCGCGCTAGTGCGGCGCCCAGCAAATGCAGCCTACTGCACAGCCAAAGCTTTGTGCTGCGTGCTGTACCGACGTAATACTTTTCATTGCTTTTCAAAGCGAAATCCCACTCGAAGTACCGGACTCACCATCTTGCTTTGAAGTTTGCGAGCAGTAACAGGTTACTAAAACTGGTTTAGTACTGACGCAGTATCACTAGCTTTCTGTGTTTCAGCACACGACAATTCGAGATCTGTTTAATATAGAGGAAAAATGATGGTGGCCGATTTAATTCCATAAGTTATACGTTGAATTGTCACCAGTTTACGTTTGTTCACGTAGTCATGTACGACGATGCTTATGGTTAAAGTGTGGGTCCCACGCAGATGATGCTAGTATACGCTAATAAGTTTCCCTCGTATATATTCTGTACGGTCGTTCCATGACGTTGTGTACAAAGTTGAAGAGCGACAATTCATATGGTTAAAGCGTGCTACCCCAATACAAAATTATTTAATGCCTGCAAGACCCTAGTTTACAACGTGTACATTACATCTGTCGTTTGATTCCCCTTTGAATACCTACAACAAGCGACAGTTGAAATGGTAAAAGAAGACCAAATCCCGAATGCAGCAAATGAGGCTGTCCTGGCTGGTCTATCATTTGCATTTTGTTTGATCTACGTTGCCATCACGTTTTCTCCAGCAATTTCGAACAGTTTTGAATCGAATGCAAAGGCTTGATATTAAATTCTTGCCTTTCATCCTTCTGCAGTCTTTAAACCGGCGACATGTGAACGAAAACAAACGAAAGAAGAAAATGTGCATGATGAAGAAAAGACGGACAAAATGACCAGGCAAAAAAGCAGTTGGACTTTTAATGTAGCTGAAGACATATTACTGTAAGCTGTTATGTTGCTTAGTTCTGTTTAGTAGTTCTAACAGTGTAATGCTGCGCTTGGAATAAACTTGGTGATAGTAATTAAACAGCGGATACTCGTTTGCAACGTGTTGACAGCAAACCTGGACGCGGAAGCGGCACGTAATTAAACACTGCACAAATGGTATAAGTAGTAACCGTAGGGAACTAGAAATGGAACAATTTCATAGACGAGTGAATCATACAAATGTTATTCACAAGTTTACGTTAGGCACGCTTCTGCAAAACACAAGTTTTGCACTTCCGCAGAAATGCCTTACAGGCGACTCATTGAGACGTGCTGGAATTTCTATGTAGTGCATTCAGTTCAGCATTCAGTATTTGGGTGTTGAAGAAATTGGAGGATTATATGAATTCCTTGGCTTGTCTTTCGACTAGGTAGAAACTTCCTCTTCGTGTGAGAGTTAGAATTATACAAGGTGGGAGATGAGATCTTCTCAGAAAACAGCCATCATGAAGAAACGTAAACAAAGTTAATTTAGAACATAGATTGTATAAGTATCAGAAAACAATTTTTTAAAAGTAATAAGTGTAGTAATATTATAATAGGTAATTTGTTCTTGATGTTGAGAAGCGTAGTTTTGTTTTAAATAGTAAAAACGTGCATCGGCCGGGAATCGAACCCGGGCCGCCCGCGTGGCAGGCGAGCATTCTACCACTGAACCACCGATGC
>JAODGC010000007.1:753835-771844 GCA_027574925.1 Ecitoglossa quadriceps | reverse complement strand
GTAGCCCGTAGCTCGCAAAGACCAATTGGAATTTTTCTGCATAAACAGAAGTAAACAAATGAATGATAAATAAATCGGCAATTAAACGAATAATTCTCAAAAACGAGGATATAAAGTCGATTAAGGATTGCTTTTTGTTATACTTGGGCAAATCGTAGCTTAGATTTATTAAAGTGATTGGTCCACTGTGTTACTTCTTATCGTTGGTCTATGCATGACCGAAAACACGCCTTTGGCCATGAAATCCATGCGACAACTTTCTACCTGGCATGGAGGTGCATGCAGTTTCTTCTTGTTTGTTGCTGTTTTTTTCAATTGAATCTACGAAGTAAAACAAATGTCGTTAAATGTCTTTTGTGAAGTTATCCAATTGACTGCGCCTAAATGCACAGCATGTTACAGATTGATCCAAGAAACAAGTTAGTATATGACAAAGTGACAAAAAAATTACAAAATTACAGGTGTAGTCCTCTTAAGTTCATTCCGCACAGGTAGATATATTCTTGTTTCGCTTAGATATCTGCAGAAGTATAGAAAGCATCTAAACTGTGGGCATCTGCAAAAGCTAGAAAATCTGCAATAGATTTTATCCAGCTATTGAAATTTATTTACACCTTCGCAAAGTAGAGACCACACCTCGCCGAGCGTTCCACTAACATCCAAATACTATTCTCCTCTCTATTTTACTTGGAGACTTGAGATATCCCAAAATCGTTGGTGGGACATCAACAATGTACATATACTTAAGGCAATGCAATATATTTTTGCAGAAACTAATTAAATCAAGGTACATTCAACTTCCTTTGGCATTGAAAATTAACTACTATTGTAAACACAACTATTCCCATTCAAATCGCAATGATTTATACCCATTTAAACCAATTTTAGTTAATTTTGGTTGCTTATCCCCTTACTTTATATGAGCTCATGTATTAAGATGCAGTTCCTGCGTCCTTGCAACTGTGCGGTACCGCATTCCACAGCGGATTAGGCAAGGTCGCGAAGGGATTAAACGCTACTCTTCCGCATTCCAAGAGATTAACGCGCGCAATGGGACCGCTACCACGTAAATTCCAATTGGAACTTTATTACATCTACAAGCATATTCGGAAGTATACAAGAAGTATACAAATTACTGATAAATAATTTGGAAACTGAACAAATAATACACGAAAATGTATATATTAAATCGATTAAAGATTAGTTTTAATTATACTTGGGCAACTGGCAGCTTAGATGTGTCTTCTTTGTGATGCTACCATGGAAGGCAAAAAGGTCGTGAGTTATCGGACGATCTCGCGAGTAGATTATCCCATTAGATTCAAACAATTAGCAATTGTAATTTGAAATAAATATTCAAATATATCGATTATCCCTTAAGCACAATTGGCCAAGCAAGTAAGTTACAACTTGGAAATTAAGTATAACAACTATTCTAAGTAATTAATTGAGTACACGCAAGATGCGTGCTGCGCAACACAATAAACGCGTGAAGAATGAAAGCCAATGCTAGAAATTTGCTATTCAACTCTCCTGCGTTTCTTGTCTTTTGATCATTATACCTCTTTATAGCAATTGTCCCAGTTATGCTTTGTTAAGGCAGCTAATATTCCACGCATACAAAATGCCCATAATAACATTGACTAATAATAATAACGTGTTTCTATTTGTTATAGACACAGATTTGTATGGCATTCCCGAGAATACCAGCTTACAGATCTTCGAAAAGAACAAAACGCTGAGACGTCAGCAGATGAGCAAAAACAACGGCCCCGTTGCGAAAATGGCCAAGTCGCGGAGTCACAGTTTCTCTGTAGGCGACAATGAGTAAGCAATAATTATTTGCGTAGGGATTTCTATAACTAAGCAAAGTTAATTACTTTGAATAACTTTTTACTTTTCAGATATGATCCATATTGTATCCATCAATCAATTTGCAATGACGATAAGTACATGCGATCCGATCTTTACGACTCCAGCGGCTCTTCACCAATTTACGATGACATTCGGAGTTCTCTACCACATAGGCCAAAGCCCAAACATTTCAAGCTAAGTAATTACGGGCATTTAAAGATTGACTACTCGTTTAGTTGGAATAATCTTAACAAGTACATTTATAATTAGATGTATCATGTAAATTGTATGTTAATACCTGGTTAAGAGCTGTATATTTTTCTAATTTATTATTTTAAGTGAATTTCGTAAGAAGTTGTTTTGAAAACTGTTGTATTGTCTTCTTTGACCTTGTGCTTATTATATGTATTAAAACGTAAAATAATTGTAAAAATATATAATAAACTAGAGTAATTATATGAATCCAGTATATATCTTGGTTGTCCGTATTATACAGTTTATTATCATTAAGGAGAGCAACGTCTCCTCGCAAATTTCTTACAATTGGTTGACGTTGTTCTAATCTCTTAACATTATCTCATGATTTACCTTGCATTACTAACCCAAAATCCACCACTGTCTCCACATTTCTGTCCCAACAACCAAAAACTAAAAGTAATAGATTCGCTTAGAGATGCGAATATTCATGAACAAATCAACATGATTTGTCGCACCAGCATTTCTTTTCGTTTTGCAACCAGTAATGTCTTAAATCTACCTCCCAAACATTCAGCACTTAAGATTACATCAAAATATAAAACAATATATTGAGTGGACCGAGGAATAAAGAAAATCATTGCTCAGCAGCAAAAATCACAGAAACGCTGAGCGCAAACACAGTTTAAACGCCCGCATCGCCTAACTACGTAATAAAATTATAATTGCAGAAACAGAAACTATTGTGGTATGCATCATCTACCATACGATCTACGCAGTGTGGTAGATGATTCCTACTTGTTTTTAATTCCCAGATTTATCATTTGTTTGAATTATTGATCATTTCTTCACGATATTAAGACTTGCTATCTGTCTAAAATTTGTTTAAGTTGTTAATTGTTTAGTTGCTTTAATTATATAAGCTAGTGTTTAACTCTAGTATCTTTTACAAGTTAATCAGTACAAGAGGTTTCTTCTGATATTTCGCCCTTTCACTTTCGTTAGCATCAAGCAAGTCTTTCGCAAGATTTAAAAATGCATGGGGTCCGCATAGACGCAACGCAATTAAATAACAAACGCTCCTCCATTTGGCAATGTACGATGTACATTGAATAGGTAAATTGTTAGCGTCTGTGGTTAAACATTGTTGTCCCGTTTAAACTTGACGTGATTTGTGCTTGGTAATTTCTTCATTTTAATTTAACCCTAATCAATGCCTACCTATATCTGATAGCGTTTACATGTAATATTTATGACTAAAAAAGAGACTAAAATGCATCAATTTTACGTAAGATGTAAGTAACTACATAGATAAAGAATTTGAAGCCTTTTTACAAAAAACGAGAATTCTATTAATTCACACGGATGTACGTAGTGTGGCATTTCGGTTTTCCAGTTTGGTGGTGGTACGTGAGTCATATGTAGCTCTCGCGGGTAATTTCCGGGGGATGATTAGTGTATACTTAGAGTTAGGTTTAAAAAGCACAAGTGAAGCAAGAGGCGCCTCTGGTTTCGTATAAAATCTAGCGCATGCCGCTTTTTGAGTGCGCGATCAACCATTGCAGCGTAATGTCGATGTTGTCCTTTTCTTTGCATGAAATGGAGTAACAACAAATTTCACGGTCTTGGATTGCGGAAAGGTTCCTGGAATAAAGAAGAGAATATTCATACATACATACCGTTCGTATGTTAAGCTAACATTTTAAATAGGAACCTTCCTAAAAGTTAGAATTTAACACAAATGAAACCAAACTCACCGCAATTTATATCTTACTTAGATAAAAATTGCAAAGTTCATGCTTACCAATGACCAACTGCAACCAGTTGTACACAATTGCTAAAGATGTATGCAACACAAATAACTCAATGCTACCAACAAGGCAGAAAACAAAAGCCAAGCACTTACATCCTTTCAATCAAACCATTCTCATCTAAAGCGTGTGGTAAATCCCTTTTGTTCCCCAGCACTAAAACTGGTATCCCTGCCAATTGTGGCTTATCTAACAAGTTGTGAAGTTCATTCCTTGAGGCCTCAATCTTATCAGAATCAGCAGCATCTACCATATAACTACAACATAAAATATTACAATCGTGTGAAGTAATCACTGCATATTTCCCTAATCCATAATAACTGAGTCATGTCCATGACCATATCCAATGTGCTCATCATATGAGTCCCAAGCAGTGACTCATACACTGTCCAATAAATCTATGTGGACAGCATACAGAAGTACTCACACAATAGCATTAACACCCCTGCAATATCTCTCCCACATTGACCTGAACCTAGGCTGGCCTCCAATGTCCCACACTTTGATTGTGACATTGCCCTTGGTAATCTTACGCATATTGAAGCCTACAGTGGGAATCATATCTTCACTGAATTGTCCACTCTGTGGAGTAATTCATAAATTGCAAAAATAAACATCTTCACATAGCAACACATTGCTGTGCAGTTAGTACGTGATTATTAACGAAGTGGTTAAATATTTTAAGGGTACTCACAGCAATAACATTAACAAACGTCGTTTTGCCGGAGTACTGTAGGCCGACCAGCGTTAACTCCATTTCTTCCTTCCAGAACAGGCTGCGGAACCAGTCCAATATTCTATTCATTAACGCCAACATCCTGCCGCAATTGTGTTTGTCGGCGCGGCACTTACAACACGAAATTAATGATTTGCTTGTTGCACCCGATGTTTTCTTTCTTCTGAGCGGCCCAACTTAACGACGAGTGCAACGAGTTTATAGAATGACATTCACAACAACCCAGCCCGAACTGTCAGCTGTGCGCCACTATCACAGTTAATTTGGCACGCAATAGATCTCATATGAAACGCGGTGGAAAGCGCTTTAAGGTTTAGGAAATTTATTTTGTATAATTCGCAAGCAGTAGCAAGAAAATATAAAATGTAGGAAGAAAATCGAAAACGTTTTGGGGAATTTCCTAGAGCATTGCTTCCAATAGTCAAAGTAGGTTCCCATAATTTGCTTTTTATAGTTACAAAATTCTCCAATAGAGTGCACCTCACTCCCAACTATTTTTCCTCTTCATTTTTTAAACTACTCTATCAGAATTTCTCAAATTTTACTGCAAAACAACGCAAAGTACCAACAAACACAATTAATTAAAATAAAAAAAACAAATACCATACATACATTTTAATGAACGCCGTAAAATATTGTGTGCGAAGCCATTTGGGAGAATCCGAAGATTTACACAATTTAATTAAACATAATTACAATTTCTTACGGTTAATTGAGAGCATTTACACATTTTCCAAGTTTGCTCTACTATTTGTGTGTATCATTCAAGCATTTCAATATATTTTTTCCATCACCACTGCACAGTTAACGACATAACTCTTTGAAGTGCCGATAATTTCCTGTGTGCAGCGCAAACCTTGTAAATTATCATTAAAGCAATTTCACTATACTCAGGCGCTTTATTAAATTAATTACGATTTCAACTGACACTCACGGGCAGCTATGTTTGAATGTGGCTCCAGTTCCGCGGTGCCTTTTGGCATTGTTTCGTTTTTGTTTTCCTGTCGGCACAATAATTGTGCCTCCATCCTGACATTAGTGCCAAGTCATTCGACCAGATGAGCCGTCGATGATCAAGCACGATTCACAACTCGCAATCTCAAACCGGTAGACGTAAATTACAAACCGAACGAGAATTACGAACTAGATTCTTGGGCTTTTTGAAATTCCTGCAATGGATGGTACATATTTTAATGAAGATGTCACATAAAATATGGCAACGATAAATAATTCAAATTCTCCAAAAAAATACATTCAAATTTTTCACAGCAATATTTCTGTTTACACAAACTCAATTTCTATCTTCAAACTTCACTCATGTTTAAACCATTAATCTAGAAAATTTCCGGTTATTAGTTTGCTTCGTAGAACATGTTTCTTCTTGGCGCTCCTGTCTCGCCATTGATCAAATATTAGAGGCATTTGAAATAGTTTCTTAGGTCAGTAAAGTTATATTGTTGTAAAAGAACACAAAGTATTAATGTGTTTAAAGTGATCAACTCAAATCGAGGAAAGTGGAATACAATCTGTTGTAAAGTAGAAACTTTGGGCTTAACCACTAACTGTAGGCAACCCAAACTACCATAGACCGAGTTATTTTGGTAAATCCCAAGGTACTACTGAGGATTTCAATTGATCCAGTTAATCTGGCTACCCAAACATTGCTCTGCAAAATATTACTCCGTTTAATATTGTTAACATGCTTGTTTTGCTTCCAAAAATAAGTAAATATTTGAGATAATTAAAAAACATAATTGAGTTTTCTTACAATTCCCAAACTTTACTTAAGTATGATACTAAAAAACCAATCTTTTCTCTTTGTCTAGCAAACGAGTGCTACGCACTATTTATCAACCCGGCATGGGATTCACTATAAACCTCTTTGGCATTCAAAACCTCACATGAGCATCTCTATCATATCACATCGCCGCTGTTGTTTGTGGTTATTACAGGGTTCACAAAACAGAAAGGCATTAAGCCTCGATAGGGGACCTCGGCACGCCGGCCGCACCGCGGGCGTTCTTATCGTAAAAAGCTAAGAAGTAAGCGGCCGCTTTAATGTGGACCGGCGCTAACGAGGGACCTGTAGAGACCCTCTACAATAAAGAAATCCCAAGAAACCAAGCAGAGAGCAACGTGCTGCTGATAAAGGGGACACATTTGAGGTTATGCATTCGCCTGCTATTGAGTGGCAATGATAAGAAAGCACTTTAGAGAGTTTTACTCAAAATACTGTAATATATTAGAGTTAACCCTATCAGGAGTTGGTAAGTGGTGCCTGGGAACTCAAGCCACTAGCTGATGAAGAAACATGGACGATGGTAATATAGATGCGCTTCAAATTAGTTGTTTAATATCATCTGAAGAAAAATTATGTTTACCACGTCCGTGATGATCATGTCCATAAATCCAACTTCTCTTTGATGGCATCGCTTTTCTTGCAATGCGAAATTACACCAACTCAATCGCTATCATCGGATCTCCCTCAGTGGCTTCAGTCAGATTGAATTACATGCGCAGGAGCTGCACAGGTAGCCCTTCTTTTGCAAGCGGCAATAAAGCTCGCCTCCTGCGCGACGCAAATGAACTGAAAAACTGATACACACATTGGGCTTAAGCCAATCTATGATCTCGACAACAAGCGCGTGTACTGAACAAGGCATGCGATGAGCTAACTGGAGTCACTGAAGGAACCCACTAGCTACACAAGAAAAACAGCACTTATCCTCTTCATACACCGATAGACGATCGATAATGGTGCGCAAATCAAAGAAACCTTGCATTCTTTATAACACCGCCGGTCGTTATCTTTTAATTAGTGCATTCATGTGATTTGTGTTGCATAAAAACTCATCCTGACAGCAAGCGCCAGCTATTGCTGAATTGTGATTGCAGAGTCAGCCATGTATAGCATAGATAAATAGATACACGCTTGATGTAACTGATGTAAATTGTAAATGCGGTGGAATATTCAAGTGGGACGTTTTGAGCGTATGATATGTATCAGTGACGTCCATTATATGTCGGATATGTGATACGTTACGCTCTTGTGCATTGCACAAGAGTATGTAGTTGATATATTGCGGGAAAAGCAGGAGACGAGCCGAGGAGAAGATGGCAACAAAAAATAATTAATTAACTTTTAATGGTCGCGTAGTTTGGCTTGTATTATAAAGCAATTATGAAGATATAAATCGTTGGGCTCGAGCGGTCTTCAGTCGACCCGGATGGAGTAGCGGCTGGTGAAGAGGAGGAGGCCTTCATGCTGTGTTTATATTTTATGTCTTGTATCTAAAATCAATATATAACGATGAGGAATACATTTTAACAGTACTGGACTAAAGAAAAACAAATAAACTTTTTGCAAAAGACCAATGAACCCAAAGAAATTGATTGTGATAGAAGGTTATTAATTAGAAAAATTGTGTTCCATCAAACATAAGTTATTTTACGTAGGTCGTTAAGTAGATATAATTTAAATAAGAATCTTTGGGTGCTAATAGGGTTGCTGCATCTGCTTGTGGCTCCCTCTAGGTTCTTGGTACAAAGTCAACAATTTAATTTAGTTCAATGTGGTGTAGTAGGGTGCGCTGCAAGTTTTTTTTTAAATGGCATTCTAAGTCCGAGATAAATAATTGCCCTACTTTTTGGTGGATTCCAGACACTTTTTGTTTATTAGGGGTGTAACCATTTATTCTCATAGTTTTCAGGCCGTATGAGTAAACTGCTATCCATGCCGGACGTAGACCATACTTGTGGTCTACTAATGAGAACCACAAATCGCTCGGCAGCTGCACTATTTATTCATAAGGATGTAGACCACTTGCTAATTCTACAGCGTACTACCCTGGACATGTAATTAACCTGCTGCAAACAAATCTACATTCACACACATTCAGCTTTTCCCGTATTCATTCTTGTGCATGTGCCGCATTGTTAACCGGTTGAATTTCCGATCCAGTCCAGGATCACCCCGAGCGGTCTTATGAGGAATCTGCATCATCCACGATCGTCCCAAAGTTATGATGGCAATGCCCATGTAGACACTGGCGGGCGGACACGACCATGCGCCGCGCATTCATCACTCATCCAATTCGAAAACGCGCACACTGCACACGCGCCGCGGTAGAACAAACAACGTGGACCCGAAGAAAACGAAGAGCGAAGAACTGCAAGAAGAAGGGCTACGGTACTAAAAAGCCCTGCATGAAACAGAGATGGAAAGTTCTCTGAATTAGTAATATAGCTTGGAAACGAACATGGAAAAGGAGATGGAGTACTTGGCTAGCTAATGAAGCAAATAAGTGACTTAACCGGCGTGCAGTGGATTCTGGGCAAGTTGGATTGTGAAACTGTTGGACATATTGGACCCATTGAATGCAGCGCACTGAAACGAAAAGAAGTGCAGTTAAAGCAATGGGAGCTGAAAGAGCGAATCATCACAACGTCATCGTCGGCTAAGCCCTTGTGGCTGGTATTAAGGTAATTGCGGTGGTGAGACGAGCAGGTAGCGTGGAACATGGATGTGGTTAATGCAATTCCCATGAATCGAAGAAAAGCGCACTTTGAATTTTATTGGTTTATAGGTGGTCCTTTGTTTTACTTCACAATGGCATTTTATTGCGGATTTATCTGCGCGCGGAAATTGGAAAAGTAAATAACAATGAAATCAAAGACGGCGCCAGCATTAAATTAATCACCAACTGTTTGAATTTAAATATGAGCATTTCATGTTAGAAAATATTCTGCGTTTAAATTCCAAATGGATATATATATATATAGATTTATTTTTCTTTAGAATAAATTACAATTTATTTTTTGTTTTTTGTGCATAAAACTATATAAGTGCATCCTTATTACGTGCTCGTTAGTCAATCTGCGAAGGTGAGCTTATTATGCTGCGTGCGCACGGATCATAAATGAAGAAGAAAAAGCTGAACGCGTTTAAAACATGTTTAAAACTATGCTGTCATCTTGGAACGTCGTATAGTGCATGCTGTACAATATTTACCGAATGCATTAAAACATCCAACAAAAGTGGAGCAAATTGAAGGGAAGAGAAAAATATATAGCTATAAAGATACATTTAAGAAGAAGTTTATTATTTAGCCGTATTTAGTGTACTTAAACTTTATGATAATCTTTTAAATATAAGAAACAAGAGTTCCTAACATTTCTAATGTATTGAAAGGACTTTTAGTTGTTTCAAAGTGCAACATGTTGAGCAGAGAGGAGCCGAGTGAGAAATGCAGGGTGACGCCGTCAAGACTACTCTTTATACGGCAGCGAGTGGAAGGGATTGCGCCAGAGTCGACACGCGCGTCTAGCGTCAAGCACACACTCTCGTCGTACTAGTCCTCTAGTTGCTCACGCATGCTTCACAGTAGAATGAAGTTTATTTTTATGGTACTTCGTCTTGTATTGAATATCTAAACCCTAATTAATTTCATTACAGTTTCTAATTAACACACAAGCCGCAATACTTGTTGGCAAATAACTGGCACAATTTACTACCTACGAGTAAATTCTATTTACGCATGTGTATCACGTTCGAGCTACCGCAGACTGAAATTATCCGAGATATAATTAACCGAAAATATTTTTGCAAATACACGTCGCACGCATGTGCGATTATGAACGAAAATTAAACATAAGTGGAAAATGCCGGCGTAATTACCCATCGTAAACCGTGCCTGTGCTGATGCATGTGGACATAATACGCATGCGTAAACTCTTAATACGCTCATATAAGTTGATCATGTTATTTTTCCTTTTCGTTAGCTTCATATATCCTCTTATGACTATGGTGTCTTTTATGTGTCGCTGGGAAATTACTCCGACGTGTCCAAACTTCCAACGCAGTAGTAATCAGGAATAATTATGCTGATATCTTCTGAAATGGATATGTGTCGACCTGAATTTTTATTGAAATAACCCCGGAGGTTCTAGCGCAATATAAGAATTATTTCATTCTACCATATAAGTTTCTGGGATTGTTTCCATGCAATTTTTGTACTTTCAGTTTTTGGCCAAATTGAGGTACAACTTGAAACGAATGTCTTTGCTGTGGACACTCAGCATCGCGTGACTGTCTCCACTCCACTTTCGCAACAGCGATCACTATCTGGGCACATTTCAGCGTTTGACATCCGGCGGCACGGCTGTCAATAGATCCTCACTGGATGCCATGAGCACCAGCCAGTGAGTCATTACCTTTTGGGTCAGCTTGATGACTAGTTCCTCGAGACAAACCAATGCCACCAACACGCAAGCGTACAACACCTCAGGGCCTTATCTGTTTTTATCTGCATTTGGCAAGCAAAATTACTTGACCTGCTCCGTACTAAAATGCCCTTATGGAAACTATACTTAAGGCAGGTACTAGAATCCACAAGTCCCACACCAGAATCGACAGGATCCATTGGAAAATTTGGCTTTCTTCTGATAACTATGATTAACGGCACATTGGCCGTCTGTCGAGTTGATAATTCAGTGACAATTAGAAGCAGCTAATGGAGGAGATACAGAGACATTTTAGACATTCGAGGACACATAAAAACTCCAACGTAAAAAACACAAAAGCCGCCTATTATATGGTGCCATGGAGGTATTATTTGTTTGTATTATAATTATGAATAACCACTCGACATCAGCAATATATACATGGTATCTGGTGGAGGTAAAGGTAATAAAATTGTGTCCTCGACAGTGGTATCATCAAAGCTATGCCGTGTCCATGCATGGTTGTGTCCATTAAATCGGGTTAATATAGGGTCGTAATAAGACAGCGCTAATAACCCACTGCCGGCGGTACCGAGCACTCAACCGCAGACGATAAGTGCAGGGGGGAAAGATTGCGACTGCATTTGGGTGCTGGTTTTCTTCGGAACGGTTTTTATTGCTCGCGTCGGTATTACCTACGTCGCGCGCATTCGACGAATTATGGACTGAGTGTGGACATGTGGAAAGTTGAGAAGGTCTTGCAACCGCTCTGTAATTATGATAATTCTGCAAATAAAACGTGGGAAATTTTTAGAAACAGCCCTTACGACTAAAGAATAATCAAAGGTGAAAAAAGAGTCAAACAATTCCATATTCGATTTGCACATAGCGTGATGAATTTATTGCGTCACAGTTGGAAGGGAGGGGAGCGTTCCAGGCACGACGCGAGGCTTTGTTTCAGCCTCCCTACCACTAACAGCACTATAAAACGCATTCGATCGTGGATTATCTTTACATTTCACTTTCAACTTTTCTTTCTTCAACATCAACTAACTTCTATAATTGGTATAATCAAAATACTTAGATCTTTAAATTTAGAGAACCTAATTTCTAAGTTACCCCCCTGCAACATTCTAGGTTAAATAAAATATTAATTCCCTTTGCTACAAAATCAATTTCTCACTTATTCTTCATACAATTTGTTGAATTCGGTGCGCATCGATGAAAACCAGCCGATAAATAACATTGAATGCCCGTTGTTGAGTCTACAGCCTCTACGGTCTACACCTCAGCTTGTTGCACGTTTAATGCATTGACTACATCGACACCGAAACCAAAGAAGGAGATGAAGCAGGAGAGCAGAACCATTGCCTGCAAGCCTCTCGCGGCATGCAGACAAAACATGTTTATTATAAATATACGCTATGAGCTATAAACTATGCACGAGTGCTGAGCAAATACAAATAAAGGCAGCGGCAACGCACCCAGAACCAGAAGACCACAGAAGACTTGAAGGACCCTTGCTGGCACGCACACGTCGCTGCGTCGTGCACGCTCCGGCGAAATATCAAAACCAAACGAGCTTTCATAATCATCGCCGAGGATGCTCAACGCGCAAGATGCTGGAACGAGAGCAGAAACGAACAGGGACGTATGATTATGAGCGGAGATGTACAACAAGATGTTGAGAATCAAGCATGGATAAAATAAAAGTGCTTAAGAGAAGATCAAATTGATGGTGCAACAGCAGAATGCAAACAGGGAGGTTAATCTTCATTCTTCACCCACGTTGGAAATACTCCACATCAGATAGTGATAGTAACCTATATTTTATACACGAAAGGATTTCCTCTTTTATTGGCTGACTTGGCTGCTTGCAATTTTTCATATTGGTATGATGTTTTATTCAAGTGCAAGGTGGACAATTTCGTGCAGATCTTTGAAGATCTATAAAGATACTGAAATCAAGACACAATATCTTGACAAGACACAAGATATTTAAAGTACTTTTTACATCTTGAACACATTTATGTGTTGCTAATTCGTTAATCAAGCCAGGAGTTAATTTTAAGCTCTTCCACGATAAAGACAATTGCTATTGAGTTGCTTTAAGACAATGCGTTGCTTGCTTTTCCTCCCATGGACTAGGACTGCAGGTGGTAGTGCAAAGTGACTTGCGAGCTAAGTACGCAGAGTGCATGTAAGTTTTTGCTAGAAGCAAGGCAGTGCTGAAGAACATGGACGCTCAATTCCTACGACTTTTTGCAAGCATTTTGCTAGGTTGGATGCACAGTGTTCTAGACAACTTGGAACTTCGTTTGCATTTCGATTCCTTGCTGTGTGTTCTCTCTTGGGTCTTTTTTCTGCTGGTGCTGTTGCTTACTACGCTGCCCAGTGAGGTTTCGCAGAAAAAGCAAACATGGGAAATGAGTTAATTTAAAATTTAATAGTGCTGCGGGTTATATAAGTTTACAGAGTAGGGATTGGCATGTTGTTTGGAATTTGTTGGGAATCCAAACTAATGAATACAAAGATTTGTGTAAATTTGGTTGCCTAAATTCAAGTTTTCTTGCCAGAAACTTGCTCTCAACTTGTCTTAATCAAATCTAATGATTTTTTCCTACTGTTAATTTTATTAGATCCTTTATTAATTTTGTTGAAAAGTTGGAAAATCTATGCAAATTTATATTATACTTTGCAAGGATTTTTATAGCTTTGCCTATTTCGGTATGAATTAACATTGTTCGCAATATTATGATAAGAAAATTGATGTTAGTTCATATTTTAACATGTTACAACATGTTTCATACGTATATGATAATAAATGTTTGCATTCTCTACGTATGATCCAACGACGTTAAAGTCGTTGAAGTTTGAAGTGTTTAAAGTTTGGCATCGAGTGGTTAGCACCATTGAGCTACTACGCTCCAGAGCGATTTGTTTACACAATTTTAATTTTAACTCTGGGCTGCTAACGTTTTTCTATAGTGTGTACTAATAGTTTACACAGATAACACACCAGCTGTAAGAGTGGACGCCGAGAAAAGAAACGGCGATGTTTACGATCGCCGCCGCCGCCGCTCCGGATGGCGATAAGAGATCATAGGTGATTCTATACTCTTGTGCAAAGAGAAAGCTTGCAGATAGTTGATGATTCCTCGAAAAAAAGCCACGAAAACATTACCTAACATACTATTTTAGTACGTATTTCAGATATTTGCTTATTTCTTCTGTAAATAATGAATAAAAAATTCTTTGAGGCACTTTTTAGTTGTCCCTCTTGTAGAAGTTAATTTTTGTGGTATGATAATTACGATAACATTCATTAGGCTGGCTCGATCGAAGTTTATTGTCGTGTTGATGGCTGATAGCGCTCGTCCAGCGCACGACTGAGAAACACAAAATTTCCATTTAGACCACTTACGGCTTTTGCATACGAGCGATAAAGTAAAGCTGCTGATAAAGAAGGAGCCAACTAATGGACTTGGCCAGAGTGAATCGTTCGCCTGAGCTGCAAAGATTCTCTTACCTCGACTGCGCATGCGCATGATACTCACGCATTGCGGCGCCAAGCATCCAAAGTCACCAGCGCAAGCTCGCCAGGAGTCAGTTCGCTGTGAGCGTCAGTTGGGTATGCTCACGTCACTTTCTTATTGTTTATTCCACTCTACAGCAATGTGTTTACAAGTAGAAATAGTGATGTGGAATTGTATTTAATACAATACATAAGATACCAGCAACATTAGACGATTTGCAACATTCGTGACTTTGAGTACTAAGGAAGGAGAGGAAGCAAAGTCATGCAATGAGAAGTTAGTCTGGATGTTGAAAGTGATCGTTTACGTTTCAGCAGATAATTTTACATCGTGCTGTAAACAAAAATTTCGAAAGACGTGAGTGCATAAACGAAGACTTTGATCGGGACAAGGATTATACACACCATGGAATTGTTCAACGTCGTGTTGGTTTGCGTGGCGGCTGGACTTGGTGGTATTGCAGCCATGGAAGAGAGTGAGGTGGCTATGCGTGAGCACGTGTTGGGCGGCGGTGGCGGCAGTGCGACAGCCAACGAACGGAATCGCTATGAGGCCATCACGATTAATAAGCCAGTGGTGCGGTTTGGTTATCAGCCGGCACCTGGTGATGTCCAGGATGATAGACACGTGCGCCAATTTCAAGATGACATCACTGGTAAGCCTTATTTCGTGGACTTAAGAATGGATTAGGTTATATGATATTGTTTTTGGTCTGCTTTTACAGTGCTTTGTGGTTCTTATGTGCAAACTTGTGGTTTTACCATGGCGCCACAAGTCTGTCTGCACTTTACTTACCCACTTTCAGTGAGATACAACAATTGGAATCACTCGTTATTGGATTGAATTACAATGTCTATTGTTTGTTGTATTCCTTGAGACTTTATGGCAAACCCACAGCTGCAGCTTTATTTTTATATTTATGATGACTAATCGTGACTTCTAAGTACACTCATCCAAAAAACCAATTTATAAATACGCAAAGTGTCTTTGTGTTCAACTCCGATTCGAGTCACCTTAATTCGCAACCACTAAGTATAAAACTATGTCCCTCTTGTCACTTTGAACTCATCAACTCCTCCCAGACCTACTTAGCACGTGCGTTGACTGTCAACCAATTAATTTATTCGCTATCTTTAGCTTTCTTGACTTTCTTTCCACTGGCGCTTCCGTAAAAAGCGCGGTTCAACAAACTCAATAACAATCTTGACGTTTCAAGTGACGAACGATAAGATTGTTAGTAATTGAACACAGCGCGCCTTTCAAGAGACGCCGCTGAACGCTTTCAACAATGCGATTAATCAAGCAATGAAACGATACTGGCGTAATTAATTGCGGTTATTATTAATAATTGTTGGTATTATCTGTGGATACGCTGGGGAATTGGGACTGTATTGATTAAATTGTTTGTTATTTTGTTCGTACCCATTTGATGCGCGATATAATCGAATTGTTTATTAATTTTCTGACACACTCGTGACTTGGTCACTCTAATACTTAGTGTTGAGGCTTAAGCTTGGCTAGGATAATGCGTGAGGAAAATATGCGCATGGTAACTCGCACATAATCGACTATTGATTATTGGGATGGCGCTCTAAGAATTTTAAGTGCCTTTCATTGTCATTTCATTAACATCCAACTGTTACTTCTTCGCAGTGCGCATGGTTCTTCCTGAACCATGGGTTTGCCTCTGCCAACAACCGGAATGCCAGTTCAAGTCTAGTTTCCAGTATGCAAACACCATTATATTTCATCAGCACAAAATAATTGTCAATTGCTATTAGCATAGCAGGAAATGTAAATAAATTCCTATTAGCGTCATTTGACACAAGGAAAACTCGTTAGGAAGCTTTAAATCCCTCACAGTTTAGGTTAGGAATGCATAATGCGTGACTAAAGCCTAAATAAACCAAGCTACGTCTCTTTAAACATGTTTAATACTTGTGTGATCCGTTTATGGTTCACTTTGGGTGCAAATCATAAATAACTGCATTTACAAACCTCCAAGTTCCAGGAGCGATAAATCATCCCGAAATATGTTCATTCATTGATGCCAAATATTGATAACAAACACATCCAGTTGTTTACATGTTGATCACGTCTGCACCGACCACACTGTATGCACTGTGTGCGTTAAGTACACTCAAACGTATTCACGCATACATTGTGTGTTCGATTTCTCATTTACGATTCGGCTTTGGAAAGCTATGTGCTGAACTGGTGAGGTTAGTTTCATGGCGCCGAGGTAAATATCGCGTGAACATGAATGGAAATGCGTGTGAAGAACGCGGCTAAACTTAACTTTGCGACATTCAAGAGGTCTGTGCAAGAGATGTACAGATATTTCTATTACGGCATGTCTATTCCTGGCTTAATTCATTGCTGGCAGATGCGCGTGGACATCAAGTTTGTCTTCTAATTGAGCGCTAACATTTTTGAGGAATAGTAGATATGCTAAGTAGATTGCTTGTTGGTATTCGGGTAAATAAGTTGAGTTTACGTCAAAGTTGTGTTATTAACAAAGAATTCCATGCTAATATGCATGTTACATTGTCTTTGGCACGTCGTCGGGGCGCCACACGGACGCGATGGTTGCATTTGCTACGCATGCCCTCAGCTCAACGATGAGTCAAGCGCACATGCGCGTATGGATTCCGCGTAATTAGGACGAGGAATGAATGATTGAGGAACCATGGGTAAACCAGCAAACAATACCATCAGGAATTTGAGTTTTACAGCAATTGCGCTGAGGCAAGTTGAGTCAAGTTGTATTGATTTATGAACTTTTAAATGGTACTTAAGTGCATTTTCATTCGACTTAAGAAAGTTTTCTAAAAAAAAAGTTATAATGTTTTGCAGACAGGAAACACTTAAAGCCACATGCTTCTGAGTGACTTCTCCTCGGGTACTTAAGTCACCAACTCACACGCAAAGCAAATTCTATTGTGAAAAAAGGTACACACCACTTCTAAGACTACCTAACATAGTACTCTTGCGTTTCTTCTTTACTAACACCCTTGTTCTTGTCTTTGTTTTGTTTGCGTGTTTCTGGCAATTGTACGACGCCCAGACACTCATTGTGGTGGTGGCGGCGTCGCAAGATGTCTGTCGCTTGAATTTCGGTGTCTAGAGCTTCACAGTCGATGGACTCTATGGGTATGCTTAAAATTAGTATGGTATGGCTTGGAGTGCAAGGTACCGAAACGACCGGCGCCTGTTTGCTTATCTAATAGGCGCATATATTCTACAAGCAGACGAGTAGAGGTTGGAAACTTCCAAGAGAGGAATATCATCTCTCCTTGATGGTGATGATTTTTTATTATGGCTGTTTGTCTATATAGTCAACTGCATGGCCTGTTTGGACGAGTATTTTAGAGATAAGTCAATAGTGGAGGGGAAGGTTTTAGTAGTTGGGGTTGTATTTATAGATGAGCGGATTCATTGAAATATTTGAGGAGTTCTTTTAACATTTGTGGTTATGACACTTTGCTACTACAATTTATTGCCAACTAGAAGGATAGCGAGGATAGGTATGCATTCTTCGAGAAATCTACTAAACCAGAGACGAATCTTTGAGTAGATTTTTTGAGGAATACATAGTTATTCATTTAGGGATTTTTTTGAGGTTAATCAATTTTGAAAGGATGTTGACTTAACC
>JAODGC010000007.1:731213-743843 GCA_027574925.1 Ecitoglossa quadriceps | reverse complement strand
CACAGTTGGATGTTATGACCTATTTCAAGGAGCATTCAATTTGTCTCTATCTTTTACTTATTTATCAAAGGCTCCTTTTTGTACATATGACGTAAGTGTACATTTTATGGCAATTAGTTTATATTTGTTTATATATGCTGATGATGATGTTTGTAAGTGTAACTCAAACAGTTTTCGTACTTCTCAACTGGTGTTCATGAACGAGCTGTTGAGAAATGTGTATATTTATTTAACTTTATTATATTCATAATATAACCCCCCTATTGTGAGTACATAAACAATTTGTATCATTGTTGATAGTAGGAGTAATTTATATTTTGATATTGTTATAAACCAGTGTTTCCCAAACAAACTCCTGTCATAGATTTCAGCATCAACGCTAGAAAAATACTAGATACATCGTCAGATAATCCACAAATTATACTCTATCATCGTATCTTAGCTAATTGCCTCTAAGTTAATTAGAAGGATCTCAAAATTAAATATATTGTGTAACATGTCATGAATAAAAAACCTCTTTGAAAACCAGGAGAGCTAGGAAAATTCTGGATACGTACATACATACGTTACTTAATTACTATTTAGTTTAATTGGATATTCTAAAAAATAGACCTTGAAATTATCCAGTTTTTGTCATTTTACTAAACATGCCATGGAATATTAGCTCTCTTAAGAATATTATTACATTATTCTGAATGCTAGATTAATAATTTGGAGACGAAGAAATGTCTTAAATTTTAGGTCAAATTTTGATCATTTTTGGAATTGGGATTTGAAAAAATCTACGTTGGAAAATAGGTTATAACTAGAGAACTATTAGAGCTAGATAAATTCTGAGTAGTCCATGTTATAACTGAAGAGTTGTACTATCCAACTGTCTTATACAATTAAATCTAAGATAATTAACAACGTCATAAATTAGATGTCAAAATTTGCCAATTTTTGAAATTTTTGAGAACCTATGTCGGAAAATAGCCTGTAACTGAAAAACAGTTAAGGTTAGATAAACTGTAAATACTTCTTATTGTAGCAGAAGACCTGGTCTATCTACCTGTTTTACTAGGTAATGCTAAATTAATTAAAAATGCTTTAAAATTGAGATCAAAAATTGTCAATTTTTGGAATTTTTGAAAACTTACTTTGGAAAATAGCCTGTAACTGGGAAACTATTAAGGTTAGATAAAGCATAAATAATTCATCTGATAGCCAAAGAGTTGTTCTATTTACCTGTATTATTTAATTATTTTAAAATTAATTAGAAATGCCTTAAAATTAAGGTGAAAATTTGCCAATTTTTAAAACCTTAAAAACTTGCGTCAGAAAACAGGTTAAATGTCTTGTAACAGGAGAATAATTATTAAAGCTGGATGAACGATATGTACGTTATTTTGAAGTCAAATATTTACTCTATCTACTTGTTACATTTACTTACTTCTGGATTAATTAGAAAAGTCTCAAAACAAAGGAAATATTGGTTAATGTTTTGCGTTTTTCTGAAATTTATTGCATCAAACCCACTGTAAAATGTTCTTCTTCTTATCTTCTTACTTCATAGTTGGTTAAGCAATCTATTAATTTCAAAATATTTTAAATTCATTACAGTTCAAAGAAAGTCGGGTAAGTCGGTTTGTGTTACTTCCGAACCTTAAATACCTCTTAGTAAATTCTGTGTTCCCAGTAAAAATAGGGAAAGCAATTTTTACTTTAACAGCATACAACAAAATATTTAATTATAAATTAATCATAAACTTGGAAAATTTACTTTCATGTTGTCATTAATTTCTATTATTTTATAACTAATACATATCAATAGGAAAGATCAATCCCATTTGAAGATATGTCTAGCATTTCTTTTTTAGCTTTATTTGTTTTCAAACAAAGATTTATTTTTTATAACATGGCATTGAACATGCATTCCATACTTTGAAACACATACTTCTATAAGTAAATTAGTGCACAATGTTTATAATTTAATCAATTACTGATCATTAACTTGTCTCAATACAGCGAAAAACGAAGCAGCTTTCTTCATAAACTGAAAACCCACATTTGAAATGTATTATAAGTGGCATTAATGTTGTTGCGCATTCAGATTGGTTGATATTTTACAATGACAATAATGTTGTTGTTTTTTTGTTTTTACCCGGTTTCTTCATTTGGTCAATTATCCATAATGAAGATGGCAACAACATAATGTTAGAGAAAATATCAATCCACACTGATGGTACTAAATGATGAGGTAGATACCTCAAGCCAACATTCCAATGATATTGGAATAAGTTTACCAGCTCTAAGGTAATCAATTTTTGCCATTCTTTGTTGAACTAGCATGAAATCCTTCAAGAACTTCCTATCGCAAATATACCAAGGTATATTGAACAAGGTCTCTCTTAGTTCTTCAATCTACAACAAAAGTTGTTGAGTTCATCACATTAAATTATTATCGATTTTTAACAACTTGATTAGTAAGTAGTTCTCCAGCCCACATTATAATAAATACTTGTGAAACAATTGCCCACAAGTATTGTCCCAAAGGAACATATAGAGATGTATTATCTGTCTAAAATATAGTTCATTCAATTGTTCATTAGTAAACAGATCGTGTACTTACTGTGACCAAAGTAAACAAGACAAAGATCATGTATCCAAATAAAAAGTTAAGTTCAATTACAAGTAATGGTGATATAAACTTGTAAAATTCGTTTTGGTGATTCATCAAGTTCTGGTGATGTATAATGCAGACCTTGAAGTTTTCACGAACTTCATTTTGGAACTCGCTTGTTCTACTAATAGAATTCACTTTCTTGCACAATATCACACTGAAATAGATTAAGAAATTAAGCTGGATTATATATAAATATTACGATTAATTTAACTGTTCTGGATTATGTAGGTAACTTTCCACTTCAGTTCTTGACATGCCACATTGATGTAAAACATTTGGGATGAAGAATCTAAAGTCTTCATCTGCAATCATCAAAGATTAGGCTTCTTAAAAGGAATTATGTGCATACAAGGAATTACCAAGTAATTCAAACTGATGTTTTAAGAGAATATGAAAGCAAATATTAAACATTTCAATATTCCCGAAGCAACACACCATGAAAATTTGAGCAAATGTTTGCATGATAAAAGTAGTTACAAAGTACCATCCCATTGTCCAATCATAGAATAACCACATCGGCAAAGCCAACGTTCTGAAATGATTATATTTCAACATACTCATATCATGTGTGTTTAAGAAATCCTTGGTACCTTTGCTCCTTAAATAGTGCGGACGTAGCCATCAGCACCCCACACACTAAAACAAAAAACAACCAAGTAACAAGAACTCGATCTGACCATTTTCGTCCCTTTTCCATCGAGCACTTGTTGAATGCAAAAGTGCCACGTTCTTTCATGACACTATTAGTTTGTTGAATGAGGTATTCAACCATGCTGTTGTGGTATATGAAATAAGGGCTTCTTACCCAAATGCTACTGTAAACAACTTCAGAACAAAGGATAAGATGGAAATTAAATGTTGAGACATTTAATCCATTGTTTGTAATTTGGAAAACTTACATAAGTTGATACATTGCATGGCTACATCTGCAATCTGATCAAATCCATTTATTACTATATCAGCAAAGGAGAAAATTAAAGTTGCAGAGAAACAGAAGTGAATAATTATACGCCACAAGTAGTACACAAGTTTCACAACCATCGGCCAATGAGGTTCAGGTCGATATTGTGAAAATATTTGCATGAACAGGATGTTTTTTTGATAGTATGGCTCTGATCTATCCATTTTAAAGATTTTACTTAGAGTGGCAAAGGATGTAAATATTTGAATCTTTTATAGTTTAGAATAATTATATGTTAGGGTTGGATAATTAAGACAAAAACGAGTTTGTTTATTTGTAATTACAGAGCGAATTCTAAATGTAGTTGTAATTACATTGATGTTAAAGAATATTTAATTATTCTTGTTGAGAATATTGACTAATTATAAAGTCACTTTCATTTGATTTCAACATATAAAACATAATAAAGACACACGCTTACTAATTTATTAATATGTTATTACTTTATAAAGCTGCAAATTATATTCAATCAAATACAACATTCACAACACTTTGCATTGAAATGTATTTTATGTTATTGTTTACATTCTTATGTTTCTTTATAGCTTGAGTTATTTACTTCCAGGAAATAAAATAAAGCTTAAATAACATAGTTTTGGATAACTGTGTTTTATCAACTTTATTTTATGTTCTTTTTCCAAAAAGTTTTCTAGACTATTATTATATTTTATTATTTTATTGTTTAGTTTTGTTATGAAGTGTTTCATCGTCATTATGTTTGTTTAATTGCACAGTGTCTCTTAGTCTCTCCGTGCTTGGTATTTTTGGTAAAAACGTTATTGACGTTTTGTCTTCTTCAGTACTGAAGTTTTTACCATTAATAATAAGCAAGTAGCACAGTGTAACTGAATAAACATGATAGTAAAATATGTTCTATTCTTCAATGGTGTTTTGTTTTATTGTGTATACAAATATATTCGATGTTCAACCAACAGCAGCTAGTGAAATGGCTCATTACTCTGGCAAAGGTGCTTTTCCAGAAAATTCGAACAATTTCAAATTACATTAGCTTTATGGAAGTTCCATAAGTGTAATAGAAATTCGAATATATAAATAAGCTGTGGGTTGCCTACAATTAAAAAGAACTTGGAAAAATTCTCGGATTCTAAGTTCTCCAATACAGATGTGTAGGAATGCACATAGGAAAATAAAATAAATTAGAAAATCCCCGAAAAAGGGGGTGGTTGAAATTTTAAGTTTTGTAAGATTGCTGTCTTAGAGATCGCGCAAAGCCCCATCTTGAGTATCGACACTCATGTCTTTTGTCATTAGAAGTTTCTGTAAAACGCCTTCCCGGCGCTGAGAATTGAAGCCCACACCTTTGGGTTAACACGCCTGGACCCACAGCACCAAGCCAAATCACTGAGTACAGGGTGCTACAACATCAGATATATTTATTGCTTATTGTATTTATTGCTTATTATGAAAACAAAATTAAAGCAAAACCTCATCGGTGGCAACCCGCCAAGAGCTCAACTATACACTCAAGAATTTTAAATTTCTTGAAAGAAAGTTGCGGTGCTAGAATCCCTGCTATACCACTGCAGGTCCTAACGCACAGAAGGAAAAGTCTCATATTTAATATTTCTGTTTTTAATTTTTATTTTATTATGTACTCAGTTTCTGCTAAAATTGTACTATGCAAATTAATCCAACGTAGAAATTAGAAAATAAATACAAGGTTCTGGAGCCTCCCCTTTTTTTTTGATTTTTGAAAAACAATTCAGGTGGCTTCCATATCACGAACAGCACGATGTCAAAGGTTGGATTATAAGGGATAATTTTTAATTGTTTGGAACTGCTTTTACAATAATTTAACGCATCATTTAATTTATTTAATTATTTATTAAGATTTATTAGTTGAATTGGTTGCATATATTAAATTATTAGTAAATAAATTGAAAAATCAACATTTAAAAGTTGTAGTCTGTAGAAAATCTCAAAGGACACATCACCGTGCTATTCAATAGGTCCTATCAAAGAATAAGTTTTACATCTTGGCCGTATTCACTCTAAAAGAGTAAACCAAACAGTTTTTTGCATTTTTGATTTTACATACAATATAATTGGTTTAAACGTTCGATGAAACTTGCACCTGAAATTCAGAAAATGCAAATTACCCAAGAAATAATTTTAAAATTATAAATCTATTTCCTGAAATAATAAGAAATATCAAAACACAACACAATTTCATTTCACACAAATAATTTATTAGGATTATAAGCTATAAAAATATCAAGAAGTATAACCAACAAGCAAAAACATGTGTTTTACAATAATAATAAGTTGACAGATTAGTTACAAAAATAGAATACAAAGAAAAACGTTTTCTACCACTTCGTTATTATTTAATTTTTACTACTTATGAGACGTATGTAGAATTGTAACCTAACCATTTTCACTAGATACCAGGAAGCTTGTGGGTGGAGAAGTGCTTTTGATTGTTATAAATTGCTAATTTCAGCGTTTTAAATGAAATAATAGATGGTTAAAAGATGGCTACGCAATATTTTAGAGAAATATATGGTAATTATGATGTACCAAACGGTCTTACAGACACTGAGCTTAGATCAGTACCAGTAGAATTAAATCCATACCAACGAGTTATAAAGGTATTCACTCCAAAGTATGTACTTATTCCAGTCTTAATTATATCATAGGTAATATTTGTAACAATATTTCAGTGAGTTTGGAGAGTTTAGCAATGAAGTGAATTCAATTATGGAGGTCAGTGCAATGAGCATGTTCTGTGGAGGAATCTATGGTGGAGTAATGAGCAGCAAAACAACCTACCTGGAATTCTTCCAAAACAATCAAGCTACAGTTTTTAAAGATCATTTGGAAGCAAAGGTAACTAATAACAATGTATCCAATCCAATGGTGTATAACTTAACTTATTATATCTAATTTTATTTCAGAAACGTCTCCAAGATAAAATCACTCTTTCATTTGGCAGAGGAGCTTGGCGACTTGCCTGGCGCCTCACACTCTTCTCAACAAGTTATTCTACATTCACCACAGCAGTTTCTGCATACAGGGGAAAGAATGGTATTTTGGAACACATTGTAGCTGGTGCAACTGCTGGTTCATTGTACAAGTTCAATGGGGGACCAGTACAAATGCTAACAGGAGGTGTTTTGGGTAGTTGTCTAGGACTAATTGCAGGAGGAGTAACTTTGTTACTACTTAAGGTATCAGGAATGGAAATGAGTGACGTGCAGGCAAACACGAAACGGTGGCAGACTCTCAGAATGGGGAAAATGCAACTGGATTTAAAGGAACATTATGCAAAGAAAAATACTGAAGCAGACTTTCAAGATCATAGTAAAAAGGAAGGATTAGCAATTGACCTAGATGCTTTGGCTAAGCAGTCTTTGGAAAAAGAGGCTGCAAAGAAAAAGTGAACCTAATACAATTAGTGAAAGTTAAATATTAATAACAAAGTGTGAAATACTGTAATTAGTTGAAATGTATTATTAAATCTTGCAAATAGTTTTGAGCTTTCTTCATATGTAAGTTCATTTGTTTAAATACCTATAAATATTGATGATAGTACTTAACATTCCTCAACACACTCATAGGATAATTTAAACATGTGCCTTTTTCAATATGCAGAACATACAATTGAAAACAAATTAAATGCTCTGAATGAGGTATACATAATTGATATAAAAAGGAAGCTTTGCCACACTGGGTTGTTTTCAATCTGTTGGTTTTGTTAGACGACGTGGTCCACGATTTGGTGGCCCTTTTGGCTTGGCGAATTTAGGCTGATGAAGGTTTTTGATTGGATGCAACTCTTCATACAAGAACTTTTCGGTTAACTCTGAAGTATCATCAATCTCCAACTGAAACCAATTTAAGGCTAACAAGCTGAAATAATCATGTAATGTTTGCATTCAGTTACCTTTTTAACAATTTCAACTCCCCAACTAGAAATTGAGTCAGTCAAGGGTTGTTTACAACTTGAATACAACATTCGTTCCTTAATTGTGCAATTGTATCCAGGCATTGAATAAATGAACACTAAAATATTGTTAAAACATTAATTTGATTGTTTTATTCTCTGGGGTAACCTCATACCTATACTTTCCAAATAATCCCCTTCATGGGAATGACAAAACTTGTATAAATGATAACGCGCATGATCAGACGGTATTTTCTTGGCAAGTGAGTCAATTGCAATTTTTTCTGCTGTTTCAAGAAGGACCTTCTCTCCTTCAATGTCTAGAATTGAAATGTTGTAGTAATGACTTGAAGAAAGTTAATACATTTGATAAACCTACCAATTTTCATCTGAATATAATCTACTTTTCCTGAAACCAGGCGACTAATCGCGTCTTTGACTCCCTGAGCAATAGGAAACAGAACACCACCCAATGTCTGATGTTTGGAATCAACACTAACATCAGTTCTCACTTCTGATTTCTTAATTTCCTGCAGTTCTTCCTCCCTCATTGTCAAAGGTGCAGGTGCATTAGTGATTAATTTATGTTTCTTGTATCCTTCTAAACTTATATCACTCTACAAACAAAAACAATTGAAATTAATATTGCTTTATTCCCTTTGTGGCAACATATTCCTTACCACAACTGTGCAATGCATCTCATCAGCAATCAAGGAAGACCCAAACTCAGTCCGAAGTGTAGCTTTGGTTGAAGCATACAGCATCTTCCACCTCACACTTGCATTGTCTGGTACCCAACTGATCAGCAGCCAATCATACCCAGACACATTCAATGAATCAAATCTGTACAGTAGATAACATGGATTGTTCTTTTCCACCTGAGGTAAGACAAAATTGTCATAATCTGCTTCCCATGAACTGCTTTGTTTCATACATGTTCCTAATATCAATTCCTCTGTAAAAAAGACACCATTCTAATAATTTCCAGCCATTCAGTATCAACATCAAGTATATTTCTTACCATTTTCTATGATAACCTTTAGAAGACGTATCTGTCCATCTCTGCATTTGGCAAAATAAGTTTTCAACTCAGCATTGGCTGAAACACAGCAATTATTTAATCCAAATTTCTTATGATTCAGATTATTAATAGTCTACCTTGTATTCCAGTTTGATGAGACATTGTGTCAAATGACTGAAGCTAGGAAGATTTGTTATTCCCCACGTTTAGATTATCACTTGCAGATTAGAGGTTTAATTTAAATAAATGCCCCTCAATTTAACGCGTTAAAGGTATTGTCCACGGACACCAGAAAAATCAGCTTTGATATGGATTCTGAGTTGTAGCAGGATCAGCAGGAATTTATATGATGAGGCCATCTGTTCACGTCTTACCAAACTATAGCAACGACAGAAGTTGCAATTAACAAAGGCATCCCCAACCAACTGCACTGATGATAGGATACTTGAATTGGCAAATTCAAAACTGATAAGAAATATTGATTTATTTGATTTGAGTTTGTTATAAAAATATTGATAAAAAAACAATAATTTTATAATCAAAAAATTTCACGCATCTTCGCTGATAATTATCGTTGATGAAGGACCACAAACCACTCTTGATACTTTTTGTTCTCTGGGTACTTCATACACTTCCACGGGTTTGTTCACAACTGACTCAAAGTCCATTATTCCAAGCTGATTAAATTTGTTGCAACCAAAAGCATACACAATATTATTACCTACAACATGCCAGATTAATTTAAACATTCAAGTCAAACCTCCTCTTATCAAAAGTACCTGCAATACAAATAGAATGTCGTCCTCCTGCAGCAATATGCGTTACATTGTTATTAGGTTCAGGTAAAGGAAGGTTTTGAGGTACAGGTACCACCTTCAAAGGATGATTTTGCTCATCAACAAGACCAAGTTGTCCATCACTATTCCATCCCCAAGTATAGACGTCACCCAGATCACTTAAAGCCAATGTATGCCAACCACCACATGAAATATCAGTAATGAAGATATCATCAAAGGTTGTAAGTCGTACTGGCTTAGGTTGGCTTTGCAAGTTACCGGTACCAAGTTGACCACATCTGCATTAAAGGATATTGTAAACAATCTAAAGATATCGATTGAAATCATGTTTACCTTCCATTTCCGAAGGTATAGACATTCCCCAATGTGTCCAAAATCACTCCATGTTCATGACCAGCAATTATCTTCTTAACCTTTGCCCTGTCCATCAAGTCAATCTCTAGTTTATCGGGGAAATTATAAACCAATCCAGATTCAGTCATCCCCACATTAATTGTTGACCCAGGCGAAAACTCAACCAATTTATCCACCAACCCTTTCTCTTGATCACCCACTATAGGCTTCCATTCTTTTTTGAGGTACCTCGGAACAAACGAGGGACTTTTTGCCAGAAAATCCAACACAAAAAGAGCCCCATTTTCATCAATGACATAAACACTAGTATCACACGTCTTAACAGACTTCAACTCTGCATCCGTCCCCACTTCTAATTTGGTGATTTGATGAGTAATTTTGGGTTGCAAACCATGCCCATGAAAATACACCCCATCTTTTTTCAGCAATACAGTGATAGAATGCCCTAGAGAAATGTCAAGCAAGTCTGCTTCAACTTGCTGCTCCTGGAATTGATCAATCGCGAGTTCGTTGGAGGAAGGCACCTGTCCGAAGAGATTGCAGCCGGCATAGAAGAGATGCATGTTTAATTCTTCCCACCAAGGCTAAAAGTTTTGAATGTTTGTATTGATTAGTATCGCTGCGTCGCGACGCAACAAGCCTTCAATTCCCTTGGTAAGAGCAGTGCAGTAGGTAGCAGACACTCAGTAATTTCACTCCGCGCTCAACCTGTCTTCAACTTTCCATTAACCCTACACAGAATATCCATCCACCAGCATGGTAAGCACCAATCGGTTTAATATTGAAGAATTTGACGTTAAGAATTTTGATGGTGATTGCTAATACCACGTTTATTTACAACGCAAATAACAATCAACAGTCATGCATATTTCGAGGGTATCATGGCGACCACATGAAGCAACCACAACAAATAATAAGCAACATACTTTCTAACGTCCACAACAAATTACCAACATAAAACGTCAATATAAAGAACATAAACATCAACTATATATGTTTTTACGTCTTCCCACAGGGTCTACTATCAATCCTACGTAAATTACGCAACTCACCCGAGCAGGAGCTCCGATTGTTGCTTCTAGGACTTGACAATGCAGGAAAAACAACGATATTGAAGACGTTGGCCTCTGAAGACATTACTCACATCACTCCAACGGCGGGATTCAACATTAAATCCGTCATCAGTGAAGGTTTTAAGTTGAATGTGTGGGATATTGGTGGCCAAAGGAAGATCAGACCATACTGGAAGAACTACTTCGAGAATACCGATATCTTGGTAGGTGGCTAGTGAATCAAAGCAATACTGTATTTCGGGGATTTCGACGCAGACGCTGTGTTGTATGGGTTGAGGCGGGTTGAACTCAGCCGAATCCACAAAGTAAGGTTACCGAGGCACGCACGTGTTGACCTTCGACTTTGCCCATTTCAAAGCACTGCTTTTACCAAGGGAGCGAGATCAATATTTTGTGTCCCAACTGGTTGATAGCTGTCAACATGCGATTTAGGCATTATACTTATTAAATACTTGATAGTCTCTCAGTAATTGCTTTGAAACCAAGTAGATTACTGTCGTGATATTGATTAATCACGATTCCTCTATAGCTGACAATTGAAAACTTGTTTTAAACTTTGTAGATTTACGTCGTTGATGCAGCCGATAAACGTCGCTTAGAAGAAACTGGCATAGAGCTTTACGAACTCCTCAATGATGAAAAACTAAAAGATGTGCCCTTGTTGGTCTATGCCAATAAGCAGGATCTGCCATCTGCTTTATCAGCAGCTGAACTGGCAACCACCTTAGGCCTTCCAACAATTAAAGACAGAGCATGGCAAATACAAGCTTGTGTTGCTTGTCAAGCAACCGGGGTACGTGAAGGAATGGAATGGGCTTGTAATACTATTAGGAAGAAATAATTTCTAGAAAAAACTGGCCGAACCTATCCAAGAATGCATTTGGACGTCATTGGGTAGCTTATTTGTGTTTTAATAGCGAATCGCCTGTAATTCCTGATAAATTAGCCAGATTAATGTTATCTCCTTGTATACCAAACAGGGAAATCGCTCACAGGACACGATAATTTTTATAGATTTTGTACAATGCTGAACATGTATAAAAGTGTAAACCGTTAGAGAATAAAATTAGTACTTTGAAACACTTGAAAATGACTTATGATAGCACCCTCTTTGGATTTCTAGTTGAACGAATGCAATGAAAATATATACCGAGTACTGCATTAAGTCCAAATAATAATTCCGGAGCGTTGATCACTACTGCTGAATACTGAAATAATTGTGTAATTGTGAGAAGAAAAACTCATCCCATGATGTAGTTCACAGTATAATAAATACTGGTATACTTCAGTATTACATTATAAATATACAATGTGTATTTATTTTCATTTTTTGTTTTTTTTTTGTGGTTTTTCAAAATATTTTCTGAAAATAACAATTTCCCACAAAGCAATATGTTTTTCATCATCAGTTTTGTAATTTATATAATGTTTATCATCAGTTGCGTCAAACATTCAACTCGTGTGTGTTGCGATTTGGTTTTAAATACAATATGAAGTCACAGATACAAATATGACGCTAATTTTGCGCACGCTGACGCAAAACTCCTTCCAAAGAATACCATCTGAAAGTTGCAGGAAGAAAGGGCACGTGTCGAAGAATTCTGCTTATGCTACACGCGACCCGTTTTCAACACGTTTACAAGAAGATAAGGTACGAAAAATGCAAACATCAAAGTTATGCCTATTTTACTCTTATATATCTACGCTGAGTGTTAGCTTGGTTGCGGACATCGTGCACCTTCTTCCCTCCTCATCCTCCTCCTCCTCCTCCTCCACCTCCTCCTCGTTTTCCTCCACCATCTGCAGCTCTTCGAACACTACGCTGATTTTCATACCTCAATTTGTCGCTGGT
>JAODGC010000007.1:712752-731113 GCA_027574925.1 Ecitoglossa quadriceps | reverse complement strand
CCTCCTCCTCGTTTTCCTCCACCATCTGCAGCTCTTCGAACACTACGCTGATTTTCATACCTCAATTTGTCGCTGGTGGAATTACAGAACAAATTACAGTTTCCTCCATTATCGATCACCTCTGTTTGTTAAACTTTTACAATATGTATATATGGATAAAACACAGCGTTAGTAATTAATATTTAGTTTGTATTAGTCGTAGTTGTAGGTTGTTAACGTTATGATATTATTATTCATAAATTTTCTGCATTTTTAGAGTTTTTCTTGTGAGTAGTTTTCTTTTCTTGCGCGTTTTTCGTCCGCAAGGTTTATTTGAAATATTTATATAATCTGGTTTCCTCTCAGGCTAAAAGGCATTTTGTTAGTTCACGTAATTAATCATTAAATATAGAAACATCTTTCATGTACATCAATTCATCTCAGCACTGCTAAGCCCCTCGGCTTAGTAAAAATGCATAATATGTTGTCAGTGTGGTCACATGATGATCAAGATTTACTTGGTACGCAGCAGAAGAACGAAATACATTTATCAACGTTTGCTAATTGTTAGGTAGTTAGTGGGTAAAACCTGCGTGCAGAGTGTTGCTCTCTGGATATGACTTGTTGATTTCGCACGGAGCATCGGTTACGTTGTTTGGTCCCAAATTGGTGGCTACCTCTCTGCCAACGTACGATGGGTTATCTATGTTAGAAGTGCGCACATTTATACACGTCTCACACATCATCAAATATTTGGCTTCGATTTGTGATACGTCTAATTGAATTCACAAGCAAAATATCATCGCACACCTCTTTCTAATCCGATAGGTTTGGTTTGTCATCTGTGTGGCTTGTTTTAGAGAGTATGATATAAGATGCTTTAGAGTAGTTTAGATATTCGTAGATAGACCGATAAAAAGAAAACAAACACATTGATAACAATATACATTATACAATAATACACCGTCTATGGGTGCAACTTTAATCCGGCTGCAAGCGACATGTGAAGTTGTTCACTTGCTTGTTGTACACTGCCAACGAATCCTCCTCCAGATGGCGCTGCAGCGAGGGTAAAGTTGCAGGCATAATAAATCTTTGCTTTCGATCATTCACTTCTGCTTCTCGCTCGCCGCGGGTGTAAATAATTTGATTTGCAACATTTCGCCCAATTGGTATCGCATTATTAACATTACCATGTTAAAATTGTTACATTTGTTAATTTAGTTTTGTAAGCCTTATCTTAACAAGTCTTTAATTTTACAAATTTCAGTCTTTACGTCGTCGAATCGAATTGGTAAACAATGCTAGTATTTCGGTTGCTGCATGTCATCCCTCATTTTGGTTTCTACATCTCCAATCACATTGGTTTTGTAAATGTTGTCATCAAGCCTAAGTAAAATTCACGAAAATATCTCATCAACAGGTACGACAAATAATATCTCATTACCACTCCAGTGCGGATACTTAAGTTCAGTTAAATTCAGTTGCGTTACAATTTAGCGATTAATGTAGTTTAATTAATTAACTAATTAATTAGTTACGAAGACACTTTTTGGTGTAATTTTCAAATGTTCATCATCATTAATTTCTTAATAGGATAGTTTCTAATTTCATAGTAATCATACGTAATTTGTGTCGTGGCCAATTTGTCCAAAGTGCTCAATTTTAAGGTAAGTCAATAAAATCGCGGTGAGTGTAATGCATTCATCTCCTTTTTCTTTTTTTACTTTAATTAAAGCTTCGTCCCTCGATACTTACAAGTCCTATTAGAATTAGTAAAAATATTTATTTCATTTATCAATTAGGTATCATCGTCAAGTTCACTAAATCTGTAAATTCGTAAAGAAATAGTCATTTTTCGTGCATCACCTGGATAATACCGTACGATTCTCATTTGTTTCAATTCAATTTGATGCTAAAACGATCCATCTTTGACTAACTAATTTAACGAATCAAACGTATCAGTGGAACTGACAAACAATCCTACGCCAAGTACAGAAGTGTGAAAATTTCTTTGCTTGATATTGTTTACTCTGACTATTGCAACTTAGATTTATTTATTTATTTATTTATATATATCTATATATAACCATATTGTTATTACTGATATTGTTTTTGGTTTTGTATCCGGCTTTATAACTGTAACTTGTATCCTGTAACTTAATTCCTTCAAATATGTTAGGCAACCACATTCACAAAGAGTTCTCTTCTGCCACCAGTCAAAGAAGAAAACAAAACGCAAGAGAACATAATGAATTACTTTGTATATTTAGACAAAGAAAAAAAAAACCAAATAATGAAATTATAAAATATTACTATATCATAATCAGCAGCAGCAGCATCACTAAAAGTATTATTGCAACATAAATATAACAAACTCACATGTCTTCCTAGTTCGTTAAGTAACTTGTTCTACTTGCAACTAATTACAACATCGAGAACTCTTCGTCAACGCGGCCGCCCTTCGCCTGTCATTTATCTGCGTTAAACATTATAAAATCGTCTGTGGGCAAATTGTTGATTTCATCTTGTATCTGTTTTATCTGTTAATTGATGCTCTGTTAAGTGGGTGGGGGGTGGGTGTCTGCTTATGTACGTCTGGCTTGTTTCGGTACGTAACTATTGTATCATAAACTTTAGCTACACTTATGAAAAAACTTATCGTTACTGCTCCGCCTCCAGTTTATTGTTATCGTACTTTGTACTGCCAGTAAACTGTCAACTGTCAAACTGCGGAAAATATGCGCCATACGTGAAGGCAAGCGTTTGAGAGGTGCGAAAACCGGTGAGAACACTCAACCATGAAGTAATTAACGTATTTACGTAACGTAGGCTTTAATGTATCTTAGCGCATTATTTGGTTTAAATCGTTTCAACGCGTTTGAGGTGTGTGTGTGTGTGAGGTGATAAACAGTAAAAGGGGGAGATAGAGAGAGACAGAGAGAGAGAGAGAGAGAGAAAGGGAGTAAAACGATATGTACAAGATGTGTTGAAGTTGCCTTTGTTTGGAGGAAAATAGGAACAGTGGGGTGACAGTCCCAAGTCTCCATCCGGGATGGACCTGGGAGGCCAAGCAGTCGGTCATTGAGGATGCGACATTGTCATGATCCACGTTCTGTACATGATTCATGTACGGGCGCATCATCAATCCATCACTGAGAATGAAACCTGACGACAGCTTGGGCTCCCGGCGAATTTCGGGTCACCCATAAGAGTGCCACCCCCCTGCATAGGAATGATCGCCATTTTCTCACGTGGCTCAACAAAAACTTAAGGTGTTTGTGTGTTGCTGCCTTCGTAGTGATTGTTACCTATTGTTAGCTACTTTGTTACCTACCACAAATAATTACTATTAAGCTGGGCTATTGTATGTCTAGTGTTAAGTTATCGGTAAATATAATTAACTTAATCCTAGGTAAAACATTTCTGTCTGTTTGCAGCGCGTGTGTGTCTACTATGTGCAAATAATTAGCATGAAATTGTTCCAGTTCAGGGCGTGGTGTGTCCGTCAACGTTGAATGTAAATAACGCAAAGTAGAAAATTCTTGGAAAATTTATGGAATGATAATTATCCTAAGAGTAAAATTCAATAATAAAAAATATGTGTCAATAACACACACAAACAAACACAAATAAATGCGGAGCAATGTAAAAAATATAAAATATGAACAATTATAGACAATTATCAAGTGTACACCTATGACATATACAGAGTGTTTGCAACTCGATCTCGATCGAGCTACGTTCTTGCCGGAAACAACACACGTTTTGACAACCAATATCACCAGCATTGTTATCAAATAATTACGTCAATCAATCCACGTAGCAAATATCATCCAAAACGTGTCTGATTTCCTTATGCACTTTCACTTAACGCCTTCGATACGTATGAATTTCTATCGTAATTCGATTATGGGTAAATTAACAATTACACTAAACGTAAACATGAAGTAATAGCAAGAGTTAAAATAGAAATTGCGTCGCAATAATAAGATAAAATTATGAACATACAATAAATCTACAATATAGAACATAATTCATCATGCAGCTAATAAACTACCTTCGTCGCATATCAATTGAATAATGAATTAATTGCAACGTATTCAACTTCGGCACTAGCAATGAAGCAGTACAAGTAAATTAATTGTTGATAACATATAGAAAAATAAATGTAAGGTGTAAAAATATACATAGATTGCTTTAAGGTACGAATTGTTTAGAATTTTGATGCACAAAATGCAAACATCCAACAAAAAACCAATCAAAATAGTAAATCGAACAGTTGATTTAGCTATGATAATTTTTGGCTGGCTTTTCATTTAGTTTCTACATACTTTTCTCTTTTTATTTCTAGGATCTAACCTCTGTTTTCCCATTTTGTTAATTAGTAGTCTTTATCGCGTATACTCAATGTGTTGATCAATTTTTCCTTGGACCACGAGAAGAATGATATTTGGAATATGCAATTAATCATAACGAAACACATCTCTGGCACGTGTACGGTTGGAATGTTGGGTTATGTCTGGATCATTCAACATTTTGATTAGACTGCTCATCAGTAACAAATGTCTTTTATAAATGAATGCGCTAAATTAAGTGAAGTAGGTGCGATATGTCTGAATTCCAAATAGATCTGATGTGTCCGCCTGGCTTTATGCTGGCTGCTTTTCTTTGTTTGCATCAAGTGGTGTGTACTTAAGACTTAGAGCTTACGAGATAGATAAATATCTATTTAATAGAGCAATATTGGTCCAACTTAAAATATGTACTGGTTAAGTGTGCCTTGAGACAACAGCATCGTCGTAACATCGAAATCTGCGCCAGTTAATAAATACAAGTTAAAAATCGATTGAGGTTAAGTTCTATTTTGATTTCATTCCTTTGTTTCACTGCGTTCCGGGTGTGTAATGAGGTGTAATGATACGAACTGGTTACCTACGGTTGAACACTACCACTACCCTCTGATGTCTACATTGATACCTAGCCTGTGATAACTATTCGATAACTGTAACTACCAACTATTTACGTTTACTGTTTACCTGTCTGTTTAATTGTTAGTTTGCAGATTGCGTCGGTCTATTTCGAGTTTGCGTTTTGTCTGTTTGGTGGGTGAACTGTATCGGCTGCCTGCCTGCACATTGGTTTCGGGGGTTTCGGAGCCTACACTATCCGCATTTGGGCCAGTCCCGTATGTCACGGGGCGCAACAAGTTGTTGTTGCAAATTGCAAATCGACGGTCGGTTTCGGTTCCGGTTCGTTTTGGTTCATGTATCGGTTGTGGTCCTGCGCGGTGTGTGCGCGTGTGCGTATGTGTGGGGTACATGTAAAGTGAGTGCAATCGGCTTTGATTTTGATTCCTCGTTTCGACGCGCTTCCGGACCGCGTGTAATGTCAACAGAAAACAAACGAAAATTAGTCCCAGCTATCAATCAATCAACATGAAATCTGCGCATTTTCGAAAACAGCTAACTCAACAACATATTATTCCATAACTGGCTTCGACTTCATCGTCAATCCCTCGAGAACCTCCTGCATTCTATTCAACTTCCTTTTGCCCACGTCTCCGAATTCCCAGTCCGCGTCGCATAGATTCATCATATTAGGTATCTTCAAATATATAATATCTTGTTAAATATACTCTTATACACTAATTAATATTGATGTAAATATATATGTTATGTATATAATCGTCTAATTGCACTTCTTTGTCATTTTTCCCTCGTCATCGAAAAATTCAAAAAACATGGAATAAATAACACACGCAAGAAACAAGTCAAGGGCTATTTGAAGATGCGAATGTAACCACGCAAACGATGTGTGTGTTGTGTGAGGTGTGTCGTCAACTGTCTGTCTGCAGTTGTCGGTTTGGAAAATTTGCAAAATTCTATCTACATAAATACTCGTGCCGCGCACCGAGAGAAATCGCATTTTAGTAAATTTGCATTATAGATAAATATAGTTTCAACACCGACGCTTGTTATTTGCAAGCCGAATAATTATTTATGCACCAATGAGACTCACATTGTAAATTTGTATCATTTTATACATATAAATCTGGATTCCAATCCGCCACCACACACTGGGTGTGCTTTCCGCTGTTTTGATATCTCACACGGCCACTTAAATGCTAAAACCCTCTTGCAAATTGCATTCGAAACTTTGCAAATTTCCAACACGCAGCAATCACCAATCAATATCATATTATCAATAATTAATTTTTCTGCATTTTCCTTAAAAGTTACTCAATAATAATACAATAGATACTTTTTGTTTCTTAGAGAAAATATACATCAAAAATTTTGAATAAATCACAGATAGATATAATTTTTTTTTTCATATTTTATCATATTTTCGAATGTTCATAACAACTGCTGCTCTTGCGCACGCAGTTCGCGTATTTTGTGTAAATTTGTGTATTTTTTTATTTGTTTGTTTGTTTTTTTTTTCAGCTTGTTGGGGTTCTCTTCACATATTTCGCAAGGTACCACAAGTCAACATAGTGTCGTCATTGTCGCAAGTAAAACATCAAAGCTTGCACGCGACCCAAAGTGTGTAACAACACCTACAAATAGTCTATTTTTACAGATCTCCGAGGTATACGCGAACGTTGAAGATACACACAGAGAATACACACCGAATTAATTTTTTTGTTACGCACGTACGTGTGACGCAGAATTTTTCTATAATTTTTAGCGTTACCGTTATATGCCGAGACACCGAAACAGAGAAACACAGACACCGTGGGTATACTGACTTGCTCCAAGATGCGAATATATACACACCGTTGTATTTATATAAAGTCGTGGACTGGAGGGGGGGGGTAAAATGCAAAATGCAATAAAAAACACCGAATACACATTGACGGCCATCTTGTAGTAACCATGCAACTAGTATGTCGCCCCATCGTCGCGCAACGCTTTGATGTCCGCTTGCCCTGCACGACACTGACTTGTGATCAGTACTGTCTATTTTTACGCAAACCTGCCCCTCACGTGGTGTGGGCGTGTGGTGTGTATGTGTACCGCAACCCGCTCGCTTTGTACAGTTCGGTTTTTGTTTCGTATCTAAGATAAATTTGTGGACCATTTGTTTTCAGTTTAACTCAATTACGTTACGTGTCCTGCGCACTAGTGATAGGGCACCGAATGACACGCGAGCCGACGTCAGTCATGTGCATCCGATTCGGAGGCGGCGGCGTCGTCGAGCCCGTTGCGCGACGGCGCCTCGTGGAAGCGCACCAGCATCTCGGGCTTAAGGTTCTCCGGCTTGGTGAGCTCCTGCTTCAGGTAGATCATGCCCGGTCGGGGGATGACTGCGGGCAGCGGCGAGTGGGCGCCATCTGCTCGGCCGTTCTCCTCCGCGGCGCTGTTGTTGTTCATCTTGGAACCGTTGGAATCGTTGGAGAGCTCAATGGTGGTGATGTCGGGTTTGTACTCGATGGGGTCTGCATCATCATGATCCGGGGACATGTCTCCGTCCCCATTTCGGCCATCGTCTTTCTTCCGAGAGTCATGGTCATTGGCAAACTTGGAAAGAGGGGCAAGTCGACTATTACGACACAGTTGATCTAGTAATGTCTTGTTAGACATATTTTGAGGTTTTACATTGCCATCCTCTTTCTTATCATCACCGGGCACACCTGACTCTAAACTAGATCGGATGATACCATCTAGAAGACCGTTGCTTTCGGTTGGATCCAAAAGGGATTCCGCCATTTGCCGTGTGGATTTACTCATGTTAGCACCACCTCCTGGAGTTGGTCCTCCTGGTGCGTTTATAAAGCCACGGGATTCCTCGTGTAATTTTTGTATCATCTGGGAGGCGTAGAGTTGGTCATGGTTGGTAGCAGGAAACGCCGCAGCTGCAGCTGCTGCGGCCGCTGAAGGTCGACCGTAGTCTAACGGAAGGTGGGGATATGCAGCAGCATGTGTCCAGAATGGGAATGGATGTGAGTTGTACCCCAGAGGACCAAGTGCAGGATCATACATGGGTAGTTTGATACCGTTTGGTGATGCGGGCGCAAATTTACTAGACGCTTGGCCTGGCTTAATTCCAGCTGCAGCTGCTGCTTTCATCTTCTCATTGGCAGCCGCAGCAGCAGCGGCATTCCTCAAATCATTCTGTTTCAAAGAAGCAATCTTCTCATCAACTGGATTCGGTTTAGGGTCGCGTTTTCGTGGTCTCATCAAATGGCGCTCTTTAACCTTGTATTCCAGAGTGGAATGTGGGACACCATAGTAGCTCCCAGCTCGATGTACTGACATTTCCCCACGTTGGACAGCCCGCACTGCTTCCACCAAGGAATCTCGATCGTAATTCCTGTACTTGCCACGTTTAGGCCTTGTACCTTTCCCGCCCCCACTACTGTTACCCGCATTGGAATTCTGTGATTTCTGCGCGTTTTGAGTGTGACCATGCGGATGTCCATGGCCATGCGTGTTCTGTGTGTGGGGATGATGTGCCCCTTGATAAGGTACTCTTGGTTCTTGGGCGCTTTTGATAACTGATATTCCAGCACCCAGCGGCGGTGTAAATCGTCCCCGTTTGATGGTAAGATCAAAATCCATCATGGGATTGCGAATACCTGCCGCTTGCTGTTGTTGCGCGGCGCTTGATGGCGGTTCAGGACTCTGCTGGAATTTTTGGCTTATGCTTTTGGCTATCAGGTCCTTGACGTCCTTCTGGTAAAGTCCGCGGGTGGGCAGCGGCAGCGCAATGGGCGGCGAAGTGGAGTCGCTCGTCACCGATGGTGACGCCATACTGCCCGCAGAGTAGTCCCCGCCGCCGCCGCTGCCGTTCTTACTGCCTGCCGTGGTAGGCCTGAAGGACGGAATCTTAAGTATCACATTCGAGGCGGAGTCCTCCGTCTCGGAGTCAGAGTCGATACGCTCACGCTTAACGCCGGCCCGATGGATCACCGAGTTGGACGGGCTGGGGCGATCACGCGCCATCTTCTCCGTGTCGCCATTACTGTGGAACTGTGCCGCCGCCGCCAGCTGCAGCTTCAGCTGGTCATTGAGGAAATCCTGCGCAAAGAGTCGCTTCATCACCTCGGGCAGCATGGGCGCCTCGCCGCCACCAGCTGGCACACCAGCTTCGAGCACCTTAGATCCAATCAGACTACGCAGCAACAATGCTTGGATATGCGGTGCAAATGCACCCGCTGCCACATTCTGTTCATCATCGCTGCCGGGCCCTTCAACATCACCGCCTTCTCCTCTTCCCGCTAGCTGCTTGGTGAGCAGCGCCTTGATCGGGTCCGAGGTGAGCAGATCATCGTAGGACAAGAGTGGCCTCTCTAGCGCCTTCTCCACCTCCTTCTCCTCCTCGGCGCCGGAGAGCTCCTTGTCGTCCATGTCCGTCGCCTCCTCCTCGTCGGTCAGCTTCAAAGAAGCAGCGGATGTTAGATGCGCGTCACGCTCGCGCTCCAGCGCTAATTTGTATACCTTATTGCGGAGTGTCGACCGCGGTATGCCGTAGATGACGGCGGCGCGCCGCGTGCCCAGCTTGCCCGACTGGATGTCGCGCAGCGCCGCCTGGAGCTCCTCCTCAGTGTACGTCCGTCGGCCGCCTACCGCCGACATCCTCGGCTTCGCTCTAAAATCAGAACTGCAACAGCAAAGAGAAAAACACCCAGAATTAGTGATGTGACCTTCATTCCTCGCCAGCACAATAAAAAGGACAAAGGAACAAGAAGTGGCAAGAACGGGAAAAATGCAGCACAAAAAGAACGCATAGTAAAGTTACGACACCAGACCAGATTCGTTATCCTCATTGCGCAGAGTGCTCTGCACACTATAGACAACCCACTGTGCACACCTAGCTGTGAATATGCGCCTGCAATCAAGGCGAGCAAAGATGGGCTCCTCGCTTATTACCGCTGACGAATAATTTGCGCTGACACTCACCACGCGTTTGGAGTGTTTACGCTGCGAGCGCAAAGTTTGTTTCGTGCGCAGCATGCCCTTGTCCCGAATTGGGCTTTTTAGTTTGCTCAAAATCGAACGACGACATGCAGCCGCACAACTCCACCGATGGCAGTGCTTTCATCAATCATCAGCGCGCTCTGTGGAGGTTAGAGTGGTTATGATTGATGAAACCATTGCCAAGCAAACGCTATCGCCGTTTTAAATTCCATGCTTCTTTGTTGCGAAGATTAAATTGTTGCGATGAGTCGCACGGTAATTTGTCGTGTCCTTTTTTTTGTCGTGCCTTCAAAATGGCGGCGGGCTTTGCACACGCGAGACTTTCACAAAATCACGGCCGCCGGAATAGAATAAAAAGATGCGAGGCGTAAAACGAGGCGCGAATGTAGGCCAAAAAAATTTCTATAATTTTGTCAAATAATTGAAGCAACGGCGCGCGGTGCAGAAAGCAAATCGTTGGCTGCGATTCGAAACGCAGAAATATGAGAAATCGAGGTCGATCAAGCGGCGGTGCGCGAAATTTTCGATTGTACATGCTACAACAAATTCGCGATTCGCTAGAGGATCGACAATGGGTTGGCATGAAACCGCGGCCCGCATTTTTTGCCGCCCAGCTTGGCTGCTTGCTGCTACTACTACTCACTCTATGGGCAACTACGCAAAGAAAAATGAAGTAAAAACACGATTTATTGCGCGAACTAGGCCGTCGCAGGAAATTTTCAATCGTTTGAAAGGTTTTTGCGCCGTGTTGCGACCAATTGCGCGACCCCATAACAGTGCCGTATTGTAGTTGGGGCATATCCGTAAAAATGCTCGAATTACGCGCGACTAATCGATCGCAAGCGATTGCGAATGGTGATTGCAATGGCCGTGCGCCCGCCGTTCGGCGGCATTAACGATTTGTAACTGTTCGTTTCGATCTGCGGCAGTGATTTATGCCGTCTCCATCGATTCGTCTCGATGGCATTTAATCGCTGCTGATCTAGAGAGGCAGAAAGTGTTCAGTTCTTGATCATTTGCCTGATTTATTGATTCTCCATTTGGCAGTGAGTAATGACTGCTGTTAATTCATGTCATGAATTTGTTGGACATACTTAAAATGCAAGCAAGTACCAACGATTTTTATATGCTTACAATGGAATCCAGAAACTGCGTCTACGAATGATTCCCACAGCTCCACGTCTTGCAATTGCGCATAAATAATTTACGAATCCAGTCCATCCTGCAATTAACAAATATATCCTTTCGTTGGCAATCGCGCCATCTTAAAAATATCTAACGGACCATCACACGTGAAAAAAACCGCGGCACTTGGCGAATGGCCGTCGCGCTCTGATAGTCAAATAAAACATCAAAATCCATAATTGCAACGGCAATAATCGCCATAATTATCGCGGCCGGCTTGCATCCCGTGCGACGCGCAAGTAATGCAATAATAGCCGATAATAACGGAGGGCAAATCACCGCGGAATATCTATGCAAGTGAATAAAATAAGTTGAGAAATAATTATCGGCCAATTAAATAAATCTACGCCAAGAAATCTGACACTAATTAAGCGGTAAGCTGCTTTGGAGTAGGACATTTTTCATTTGCCGACTGTTGCGATTTATTCAAGGGCATTAACTTATTGACAGCTTGATTTTCAATTGACAGAGGCAAACTCATCAGAATCTCAGCTGGAAGAACTCACGTGGAAGGAAGTGTATTACGAGTAAATAAAGTTCGAAAGGATAGCTCATGCTTCAAACTTGCTAACGTATGCCACCAGTTGTACACCATAGCATTCCCCATTCGCGGTCTTGGGACGCGCGGCAGTGATAAGGCGGAAGGGTGAACCAGCCGAAGACGAATGACACGACACTTATTACGACCAACTCCTTAACCCTCTACAATACTGCTTGATGCCATAGTCGTTAGCGTGCAACATCCAAGCTAGGATTTTTGTTTGAACCAAATGAAATTCAAGCAGATCAAATACGTAGATGAACTCTACGCTCGATTAAACTATTTTTAACTGACACTGATAAAGTCATCACTCTTCTAAAATGCGTGGCACTTGCAAGCTAAGAGCAGAGTGTACTTTTTAATACCACCAACTTATTATTCGCACCAATTGCACCATTTGCACTAATATTGTTATTATTATTAGCACGGTTATGATTATATTGTGGCTGCGATAACACGCGCTTATGACGAACACACAGCATCCTTGATCTCGTTACGCGCCAACGTCTCGCATTGCAAACACGCAGCATTCAAATCTGAATTTGTGCTAAAACAAACTGTACGAGTGCAACCTAAACGTCGTTTGCTGCCATTTTTCCTGCCTTGCTTCGTCACGCTCTATTTGCGCTAACAACACATGTTAATATGCTGCAAGTGCATTAAAATGCAGCCACCTTAGAATAAAGCACCTTTTCTCAAATTCCAGTGGATGCTAATTGTGGGCCAAGATAAACCACTTCAGAATTCCAGAAAAAAGCAGCGAATCAATAGGAATTACCTTGAAAATGCTGAAATAAGCAGGCGCTGATTGAGTTGCCTATAGTAGACATCATGTGACCAAATAAAGTAATCACACTCGGTGAATCCAAGCGTTCATCCTCAAAAGTAGGGATAAATTAAGCTGATGCACAGTTTTCTCCTCGCTGAATTTCGTTGTCTTCGCTTATTAAGTAAATAAAACGCAATAAAATAAGTTGATTTAGGACTTAATTAAATTAGAATGCATCGATACGCAGCGTCACGCGATGCGATTCGTCGCCGTGATTAATGGCACGTTATTAATGTGTTGTGAATGAAATGAGTTTCGCATGCGCGGCCATGCGTTTTCTGGCGGCGGCGTCGAAACTAGGTTAGATTTTAATACAATAATTAATTAATACACTCGCGCGCGGAGCTGCAGAAATCACCTGGTGGAGGAAATACGATTTCGATTAATTAAAATTGATTTATGCCTGGTGCCGAGGTGATGCGTACGAGGTCTGAGCTTGGTGTAGGTCAGTTTAGGGAGATAAAAATTCGGTGCTGATGCCAAAGTAAATTTGAACGCTGATAACAAGTTGCAGTATATACACACTTTTAAAACGACGATAAACACTTTTTTTCTTAATTTCATTCACAACTATTTCGATTGTTAAACTTGAAAATATTTCTGCTCTCACGGAAATTTAATTTGCAGCTTTTTCAATTTTGCATAAAGAAATATTAATTTTACTTAATAGGTCGGAGGAATTGCAATCTTTTAAAACTGATTTTAATTATGAGTTGACACAATGTTCACATTATTTGTTCCTTGTAGGTTTAAATTAATGATTTTCGTTGGATTTTAAGCTTGTATTAGAGTATATATATATATATATATTATGCAAACTGGCGGTAAGTATTTGTCCCTTCACCACTTTTTAAGAATTTCTCTCGAGATGAATGAAATTGCGTGTCATTTAAGAGTGTGCGTTGGTAACATACTGATTTCGCAAAAGAAAACGCTCGTCGCAGCGGCCTCGACAAACACAGACGATTTTACCGTGTTTGCACACTTACACACCACCACATCAGGCTTGTAAAAAATTAATGCAGCTCCATGAATGCAATTGCATCCATGCGCATGTGTGCACCACACCATCTCCGAGGTGATGCACGCAGATAAATTGCATAAACAACGATGTAAAAAAAAAAAAAGGCAAACACGGCCCCCCGTTTGCCGCCCCGCTCGCGGTGTGAGTGACCTCTAATATTATTGTTGTTGGTGCAAAAAAATAAGACAGCAACGCGATAAACGCTCGCCGCATTTTGCGCGCGCTTTGAGGATGATAGCGAAAAATCAATGATGGAGAAAGAAGCTCGGAAATTTATGGCAGTTGCATGTTGAATTATGTGCAGTTGCAGCGAGTGAGAAAGGCAGCTGATGCGTCCCGAGACGAAATCAAAGCGCATCGAACTGTGCACAAATAATTTCATGGACGGGCGCGAATATAATCGCCGACGTCGCGTGAACCCGCCGCTATCGGGCGTAGGAAATGTTTGCTCTGTTTACAACATACACGTTTTATTCCAGATTCGTGATTTGAGGAGCTGAGGAGAGTAAGTTGGAAGCCTTCAAGATTACGCCGCAGAAAAGTGCAATGAGCAGCCAAACCATCCATTTCAATACCTGCACGTCCTAAATGACGCTGTGTACATTTGGTTGCCTGAATTATAATGAGCATACGAATATCTGCGAGATGCTGGAAAACGATCAAAAACTACAAATGTACAATTACAATTTGTTGTTTCCTGTATAAAAATAGCCCGCCTTGTTTTTGAACTCGAGCTTATCAGCCAACGGACTTTAATAATGGCAATCCTGTGAAAATATTTTTCACGTTTTGGGGCCGCGCCGCAAAAAAACCAAGGCAATTTCGGAAAATGCGTGATTATTGCTGTATTGTTTCGTGTTTTCATTGTCTGCATTTATTGTCGTGTTGTTTCTGGTTCATTTGGATGTTCGGCGTTTGTATGGTGGTAATGAAAAAACCTGACGATTTGTTGATGCCATGCACCATAAACACCTTGTCACAACGCGACGTGAATGGATAAATTTTAACAAGCAGTGAAATCGTTCAACTCCATTGAGGAAAAATTGTTTACGGCGTACACGAGTCGCCAAATGATTGTGATTCAAGTAGGAAATCAATTTTTGTATTAAGCCATCGTCACAAATAAATGCCTTCCAGGGCAATAGGCATAAAGTGACAATCAAATAGACTATTTCAATGTAAATGACTGATGTAAATAAAGAAAAAACCAGCAATCGATTTAATTTTGATAATACTTCGTACCGACGGTTATCAATGTAAGAGGAGGAGAATTTAACTTAATTTGGAATCAATTCCATCAATTCCGCTTCGAGTTACTTACTTTCGAGCATGTTCGAGGTGTTTGAAAACCACTGCTTCTCACCTCATGGTTCTAAGAACCAACAATAATGATTTAATGTTGCAACGCCTGAATTTGCAATCAGCAACAATCCGTTAACGCTGTAACAGCAGCAACCAACATGACAAGGCCACAGGTTATTGACGTTAACACCATGAGTTCTTAAGCTCCCCCATTGCTTCGCTTAAGTCATCACAAACTACTTTCGAAACTAAACCTTAAATACGCGATTATACTTTAAACTGACAGATGTCTTATAGCAATGATATCCACAAACTAAGCAACTCCTCCAGTAATTTTATCAATATCAAACAAGAACCCACTTCGAATAGCTAAAAATGGTGTGTCGGTACACACAACATATTTACATTTCCCATTGGTTGATATCTTTTACCTAAATGTGTTTGCCTGCATTGTTTGTGTTCTGTTCGATTTCTATTGGTTTCGACAACACGAAACTAGTCATTGGACAAAATGACTCACAAAATTAGAGGGGCCATGGATATGAGTAAGAAATAATCATAGGCTGTCATTCAAGCACAAATAAAAAATGTATCATTTCTGGACGGGACAAATAGAGGAAAGGGAATTGAATACCATCCTAAACTTCAAGTCCATTAAATAGGCGGAAATGGAAATTTTTTTATGAACTAACATTTCGAATTGTGATAGTGCTCAAAAAAGCTAATTGCTCTTTATTGGCAGGCTTTCTGTTCAACATTATGTGCGTTGTATCAAATTATTGTATTACTCTCCTCTCTGTTTGGTTTATTTCGTAGCGGGCCGCAACCAACACCGCATTGGCATTGCGTGTATTGTTGGTTGCTTGCTGACGGGTAATCGAATTTAACCAGGAATAATTCGGCAACGACCACATTTTGATTATGTGCCTAATGGTTTTGTGAAAATGCATTACTCTCAATATCATCAATTTGCATTTTAATATTTTCATATTTTTGAGCTGTAAAATGGAATTAAGTCAATAAGTTACAATTAAAACGTTTTGTTTAAATATTTGGCAATTACTATGTGGCATAGCATATTAACTAAACATATCAAACTATTCCTAACTAAATTCTAATCAAAGCAGACTTTAAACTGCCATAATTTAAAATCAGATGAATGGCATCATCAAGTGCATTTATCCTTCTACAATCATCAACAGTCGAATCCCCTTTATACCCATATGCCATGGATCGTATGGTGTGTGCGATTGTGAGCGTACTGTTACCCATGCCGGCTATAAAGACCGTACCTGATCTCTTACCACTGGCCCGGCCGGCAGCTGGAACACTTGTTCGGGAGGATGCAGACCTCTGCTCGATTTTAAAGCTCCTCGCGTTGGGCTATTCATCGGTCAATGTTGTAAATAAATATTATTCCAAAGTACTACTTGAATACATTTGATGTTCTTACATTGTGAGTGCATAAAAAGATTGAATTACAAGTAAGTAAAACGGTTTGAAGGTTTGGCAACAATTCACAAGCCATTCTAAAAATATAATAAATATTCAAGTCGCAATTAATAGAAAATTGATTTAAAACATATTTAAACATGTTGAAACTCAACTGCATCTCTACCATTTCTAAACTGTAAATTGCTATAATTTTTTTAATTTTAATTGTAAACCATTTATTTAAATTGCATAATAATGTCAATTTATTCCTCTATCGCTTTATAATTTCATAGAAAAATATTCCATAGAATTACCTGCAATTATTATATTTGTAAAATAATGCAGAGCCAGTCTTCATCGCAATATGATTTCATCGCGATACAAAAAAGCAAAATGCATTCCCATCCAATATTTACCTCAAATAAGGTGAAACATTCGCAACAATTCATCTCCCCTGAAGAAATAATAAAAGATAAATCAATTTACTTAAATAACAACTGAATCGGATAAAGTGATTAAACATTGCGCAAATAAACAAATAGAATGCGAAATGTTTGCACACCCGGGAGGGAATCAATCGACTCTGCTCTGCGAACAATTGCCAGGATAAATTCCTGCTGATTGACTTCCCACACATCACATGCGGCGCTTTAAACAAGTGGTTAAGACAACAATTTCACCACATTTGGTATATTTCCACATTTTCTATCAATGTAGACAACCAATATTGCACCACCGTCTCAATGAAACATCTTGGCAGTAAACAATTGCTCAATTCGTGATTTCTTCTCAAGTGGGTAGTAATTTGCAATTTTCTCGTGGTAAGCACATGACCCGCGATTTTATTTATACTTTTCATTGACTGCTCGCGTGTCTGGCGCATGAAATTAGAATATAGCGCTGGGAATGCGCGCGCTAGCAATCGAATCGAATTAATTAGAACATTAAAGCGCGTCGGAGCGCAAGGATGGCTACGAATTAACAATTAATTGAGTTCAAGAGACTCGCAGATTCTTTCACGTGGCTATTAAAACAATACGCGCTCGAGGAATTAGTTATTAATTGAAACATCAGCGGGCGAAATGAAGGTTTCGTGTGCATCGACAGTTCTCTTCGGATTTTAATTGCGACTTGATTTCTAAATCTCATTGTATGCTAAAAAACTGATAATTAAATTATAACCAAAGCAAAACAATTGAACTGTTTTTCAACATGTGCTGACACAAAAATGCCAACTTTCCAACGCACAACCCAAGCAATACTTATTAAATCCCGCTCAAAACGGCCTCCACCATACAAATGATAATTATCCTTACTTGAATAAATGCTTGTTGTCCAAAGTAGGTAACCGCATGGCGGCGGCATGGTTGGCATTATGGCGTGGCGTGTCCGCGGGCGTCGAATCGCCGCTGCCCGCCTTCGAGCTGAGATCAAGCGGCTGCTCGCCGCCAGCGGGCTTATCCTCACGTGCGCCCGCCGCCGCTGCCACGGCAGCCGCCTGCTGCAGATTGCGCGACATTGACAGCAGCCACGTCGATCCCAAAGGACCATAATAAGCAGCAGGCAGAGCACCGGAAGTGGCCGCCCCTGCCGCGCCTCCGCTCAGAGCCGCCGCCGCGGCCATCGCAACCATTTGTGTTTCGAGGGCGGTCATTCCGGCAGTTGCGCCGCCTCCGCCGCTAGAGCGTCGGTGCCGGCTGCTGAGCAGCGTCGCCGACGCCGAGGGCGTTAATGTGGGGGCGGATTCAGCGTCGCTGGCTGCGTCGCTTGATTCCGAATCACTCGGCCGGGGACTCTGAAAGACAGCAAACGGACAACATTTAAATGAGGACATGGTTGACATGCATGTTATTGATTGGTCTCATACGCGATTAAAAATCCATTAATGAGCATTCGGTAATAATGGGAAATTCTTTGTCTCATACGTGGAGTGTTGTCAGTAGTTAATGCGCATTAATATATAAAGAGTGCTCATTTAAGGTACATGTATTGAAAGCAAATGTAATAAATCAATGGGGATACCAACAAAATCCAGTAAAATCGAAGCTAGTTGCGAATGAAAAATTAATACCTCATCGTCATCGTCAATCATGAACTGCAACCAACTCTACACTGCACCTCAGCTCACCTCACCTCACCTC
>JAODGC010000007.1:669955-712652 GCA_027574925.1 Ecitoglossa quadriceps | reverse complement strand
TTAATACCTCATCGTCATCGTCAATCATGAACTGCAACCAACTCTACACTGCACCTCAGCTCACCTCACCTCACCTCGCCACACCGCACCGCACCGCACCCATTGCACTAATCTATTCCATTTTATTTCGCTGCATTAGCATCATTGAAATGTTTCCATTTTTTATCGCTAGCAACTAATTAGTCCCAACCGCCATCATAAAATATGGACATCGCCAACATGCGTTTCTCATGCTTCCACGCGTGACGACGACAAGAAACGCAAGCAGCGCAGACCGACCGCATGGCCGCTAAAACAGTTGCAGACCCAACAACATGGGACTCCCTGGTAACGGTAGCTGCCATCTTGCTCTCTGCGCCGAAAGGCGTGACGGCCAAGAAGACGTAAAAAACGGCAAAAAAGAATATAATAATAAGCCAGCATAATAAATAATAATATGCGATTATAAACTGCCGCGTGCGTTGCGGTGAGGAACGTATTTTATTTTATTGCACTTTTATATTGCCTCTTCAGAAAATGCACCTACCGCTTGGCTTGGCTTTTTTTCACCTCGCTTTTGATACGCACGTAGAATGCCTTATACAATTTACATTTTTTATCATGCTGCCTTTATTATTCATATTATTATTGTTATTATTATTATTATGATGGGTGGCGTATAATAGTGCAGTTGTTTCGTGCGTGTTTCGCTTTATTCTTTTGTTTACTGTATTGCGCTAGTTTGGACGGGTCATCATTGTTACGCTGCTTGACTCACGGGGAAATCTTTGCTGGACGGACGTCAAAAGTTGGCCGCGAGTGAAAAATCCGCTGATGGCACGAAAATAAATGCGAGCTGTGTATTCTGTGGACAGTTAAATGCGGAGGACATGCAATGTGGAATAACGAACAAATTTAACTAAAGTATTTAAAAGGCATTTCGTAACAACAAGAGTTAAATTGTTTTAAACATTTTATATGGTGAATATATGCACATAGCCGCTATGGAGGAAATTCCTGCGAAATATTTACTGCATTGGAATTGTAATTGGAATAAGTAATGATTAATTTTTCGAAAGTCACAATTTATTTATGCATTCATAGAGATAGCAATAAGATGTTTGTTATTTTACACTCATCTGCCCTTAAACATTGTTTTTCATGCGCAAAAATAATGGATGCAACGTGCAACTACTACTTGTACTAAACAACATACAACAAAGTGCAGAAATCTGCACTAATCATGAGGAAATATTTAAGTCTTGCAAAATGATTCAGAGAGAAGATTTCATAGGCAATACATTTCCTTTTTCCGACTTTATCCAAATAGACGAATGCATCCCTAAGCCCTAAACCTTCACTCCAAAGATAAGACCTATCGTGACTATTTTGCCAATATCAAATCAAAAAACAAACAAAGGCCATGCCATAATTTGATGGAGAACTCAAGAAGCTAATTAATAAACACCAAACAAAACGGAATATTTTATTTCATTTCCAGAAAATGTTGCTATCCAACACAATCACAACAAGCCGCCTCAGTGCTGATTGCGCGCAATTTTTTTACAACAAAACTGTAATTTACACCGCACATCATCTGAATAATTAAATGAAAGCATAAACTTTACGTGGTTATGCCACATCTTCTCCGCCTGCTAGCTGTGATTTATTTCTGTTGCACCTACCATCAACACTGTCAAATATTTCGCCAACAAAGTAAACTCCTCAGCGTAAAATCTATCAGCCAGCTGTGAAAAAGCAGGCAAAGTGTTAATGACACTGGTTTCATTGACTAAATATGTGTGGCAATTAGCAAAAAAATTGTATCCAAACGGGACTTATTAACGCGGGACTCTTTCTTTAATAATATGGATTTAAAAAAATTACATCAGTATCCAATATAAAGTGGGGATCTCGATGATTTATCTGGCGAAGGATATGGAAATTTACCAGAAACGAAATGCAAATGACAGACACCACTACATTGTATGCTAATGCTGGGATATTAAAAGCAAGCGTTTTGGATGTTCCGACCTTTAATCCATGAACGCATTGCACATTAACATAGGAAATGTGTCAAGGTATGGCCAGTCGCCAATTAAATATACGCAGAATACATACAAACTCTCAAAAAGACGTCCGAACCCAATTTCCTTGATCGGTGGCACAAGTAGTGTTTAGTTGCAAATATCGTGTATCTCTATTAATTTTAATTGTAGTGCTAAAGATGCATTTATTAGAGACTTTAATCCGTGATATGATGTTGAAAAGATATTTGCTTTATCTTTAAAATTGGCTAAGCTATCAACAGCAAACTGAATGAAAGCAGATACCGAATTGATGTTCGTATGCAATGTGACTTTATTCACCTCCCAATCCGAGTATATTGCCCAATACTTGGGATTATTTATACCGAATTTTCATTCTATTACATTCTACAATCATCAGATCACACCCCTTAATATCTCGTCGCTTTATCAATTTAGACTTAGACTTTAGTCTTACGTATGTCGTAGCCATGAAGCCTTCGATCGATTTGAGGCGTTGTGGGCATGCAGGCCCAACAAAACACATACAATCGCCACAAATTGAACGTATTCGAATAAAATAATTACTTAAACGGCGCAATGATGATGGAATGAAGGGTTGCTGCACGTAAGGGAACGCTAGCCAAGGGAAGGAAGCATATGCAATTGAGTAGTTCATGAAAGCCTAATGAAGGGTCTTGGATTGAATCCTCATAAGGGGCAAAGCAGTTTCTGTTCAAACCTATTGGCTCAAAGAAGATAGGTAGCTCTCAATGCTACAAAAGTCGTTAGAAAGCAAAAGAAAGGAGTTGAGGTAGATCCTATGATGAGACATCTTTGGGTGTGTTTCGTACTGGGAACTACCAACGTTCACCTACGCCAACATTTTAATGCGGAGAATATTTTTAAAATATTTCAAAATATGAGATAGGCCTCGTGACTTTGTTCGAATTTCGAGAGTTGCATTTGAATCAGAGGTGATTGTAAATGCAACCAGTGCAGTGTTCTTGTGGCTTGCGTAATAGTTGTGATTGCTTGAATGTCAGGCAAACAAGCAGCTTGGCACTGGTTGTTGACTGTTGGTTGTTGGATGCCGGTTGTCGCAACCCGTTCGGCTCTACTTCCCAATTCAATTACTGCACATTATGCGCGCATTATGTGAGTATTATAAGAAACCAGCTGACTACGTGCAGCCATCTTGTGAATTCTTAAACCCAAGCCGATGCCCAACTCGCAAAGAGACAATGGAAAAATGACAGTAAATGACAGAGTTTGCGTGCGACACTGAAAATATACATTGACGACATTACATTTGACAAGAAGAAAGCTGTCTATCTTATGATATTGATTATTCCATTATTAGGCATTGCAAGTCTCTGAGCCTATATGTACACATCATGTACACGTGGATCGTGTGCTGATCCAGCTGGGAACGTGATTTGTAAAAGTGATTTCGTGCCGTTGCTTCTCAAACGCAGTGCGATTGCGCCATCACCATTTTCTAGCTCTAGTTCAAAAGCAAGCAAAGTGCATTTATTCCAATGCATCTGCTTGATGCTAGTAGACCATGTGTATTATCGTCAGTCCGTCGGTTTTGCTCTCGTAAACTGGGACGATTTTCGATTTCAACCATTCGGTCATCATGTTTCTTCGGCATCGACCTGAAGGATTTCAATTACAAATTTTATGGCGACCTTGTGCCTCTTTCGCTCGGCACGCCGCAATGGCAAGAAGTTGAGAGCGTTAGAAGCGCGACAAGCAGCTGCAATTTGCTGCGAGCGCGGTTGCGAGATTTTCGTCTTGTTTGCCTTGATCCAAGGAGTGCCAAACACACAATTTCAATTTCGCGCGCACACGACAGAATATGTTTTACGACAAGATTTCCGATAAAACAGTGCGATTGGCGGCTGAGGATTAGTGGCTTTTTTTTCGTGGTGTTGGTTAAATAACACGAGGTCAATCAGCAAGCAAACGTGCACAGTAACATCAAACATCAGGGTACCTACGTTGATATTTAATGAACTGATTAACGAAGACTTTCTTACTTTCGAAGAATACGAAAGAATTGTTGATAAATCTGTAGAGATGACGGAGATATCACGATAAAACTATGTGAGAATGACACAGAATCACAGCTCGAATATCATTGGATTTTGTGGGATGATGTCACTGCCTGCGAGCAGGCAGAGCACACTCCTCATTCGTGCAACAAGTGGGCGTGCCTCCCACATTGCTCCACGCCTTAGACACCCCCAAAGCAGCGTTCTTCAAGATTTTTGTTAGAAATTCCGGATTTACTCACCAATGCCCCGTGATTATTGTGTTCATCCAGTTTGCCGTCAACGCAAAACATACACTTGCTCGTCGGCGACCAGTCCTTGACCTTGTACTCGTCTTCTGTGTCTCCGTGACCGCGGGCGTCTCCGTTCGACTGCCGGCCCGCGGGCGGCGCTTCGTCGCCAGTGGCGGCCGGCTCGAGGGCGGGCGAAGGCGTTGCCGACGCTCGATTCTCCTCCTGTTGGCGGCGCTTTGCCGCCTCGTTCTCCTCGTTGGCACTCGGCTGCTGCTGTTGCTTCACGTTGTTGTTCAAAGGCTGCAAGTAGTTTCTTTGTTGCATCGAGTCTTGGTACAGCTTCCATTTCCTCTTCCCCATCAAGTCCTCAGCAATCCTTTCCAACCCTACAATCAACCAAAATAATGTTGATTACACTCCAATTCAATCCAAACAATCGACAGTAATGGAAACTAATTAAGTAATTCGTGGCGCACAGTAGCGCTGAGGTTGTTGTTATGCGCTTGAAATGTGTTCGCAATCTGCGCGCATTTTTCGTAGCCTGCTTGGCTTTGTTTGTTGGGCTGCCTATATTGCAGCGATATTAAATCGATCGGTTGCGTTATAGCTATTGTGTCTGAAAAGGACTTGGAAGGATTGCGAATGTCTTGGCAAATGTGGCCGTTTGGTGAATAATAGCGCCGCTGTGGTGTTTGCGCATTGCATTTCTATATTGGCGGTTTGTTTCTATTTTAGGTTGCGCGTTTGCGTCGTGCGAGTGTGGGTATTATTAATTTAAAATCGACGATTTGCGTACAATGATACGAGCGTGCCATTTGCCAATCGAGGGCTGTCGTCACGAGGCGCACTAAATGGGAACGCGAATTACCATCAACTATTGTTTAAACAAATCCGAATGACATTATTCCAAACCATACAAAACATTATCACGACACGATAACAAGGAAAAAAGGCAAATTGCATCAAAAGTCCAGTGAAATTCAGTAAAAGTCTCTTTCAACGCGGACAACTTCCAATCTAACTAAACTCACTGAATTTCTGCTTGCCGACAAATATACAGAGGCACTAGAAAAAAAACTGCCACGAGGTGAAAGTCAAAATCACTTCTTCTCGTTCCTCGGACAACAACCGTTTTGTTCTGCCCCACAGCCACTTATTTTCGTTAAGCACTCACATGTTTAGTGTGTTTCATTATTTCCGCTCGGTGGTGTCAGACGCGCAAGGTGTTTAAATTCGCTGATCGATCGGTTATTGGTTTCGGGCGAAATTTCTAAAAACGGAATGCCACAAATGGCGCGCACGCAAAACACGGCCGAAGAAGAAAGAACGCACACGCGAAACGCCGGATGTTGCCTTAATGCTGGAATAAAACGAGGAGAGAAATTTTGATGGAAAATCACTTGGTTTACTTTAAATCCGGCAACTCAACTCAAATATTATTAGAAACTGACTGCAGCTACTGCAGCAAAGGCAGTGAATGACTATGGATGGAATACACTGCAAAGTATTGTAATAGTTCTAAATTGTATCAAATTCTATTACACAGGGTGTTGTCAACCGCAACAAGCAACATGATACCAAATGAAATCAGGCATTACTTACGAACTACGTTCGGTTGAACATTACCTCCCGTCCGAAAATGTCCATTTCGGTGTGCGCTGCGATTTCATGATGTTCTTACAGGGGCAATACCTGTGCTGTCCATTTCAAAGTCCTAGTTATATTTGAATTATAAGCATTGTTCGTGTTTCCATTTCGTCAAATCAAAGTCACCGCGATTTAGATATCTAATCCGCGAATTATTTTGCACTTCGCGGCTGCCGGACGCGCACAACGCATAACAATGCACGCGCCTGTTCTTCTCGGAACTCGGCGTAATCGCGAATCGAGGCGCTGAGGTTTTGTTTCAATTTTCGCCGTTCGACGAAATGCACACTTTGTCAAACAAAAAATTTCAAACTCAGTAGCTTTCAGCCATCAGCAAGCATCAACGCCATTCTGCTGACTAATGAGCGCCATTTTGTAATCACCAAACATACGCTGTAAGAAGATAGAATTCTTTAATATAAATTCCTCTGCTTCCTCCAAACTCCTCTGTGCCTCTCTTTCTACGTCGTACTGCACTACTGAAGACCGGAAGCTAAAAAATCCGTTAGAAGGCTCCGAATCCCATCGTGTTTTTGTATTCGACTTCCTTTTATCTCCAGATATGATTTTCATGGTAAAAGCATTTTTGTGCGATTGTTGAAAAGAGTGCCTTTCAAATTGTCATTATGAGCGACCGCCAAAGTGGCCGGAGCAGCCATTATCATTACCCGCCATTAGTGCCATCATTCTGGCGGTTCAGCCAATTCCAGAGGCGCTTTAACCCGTTCCGAGTAGTTTTGGATGGACATTAATGATATTCCTGCTGGAGAATGGCACTATTTGGTGGGACTGCTGGAGGTGTGCCATTGTGGTATTATCAGAGGCAAGTTTCAATTACGATTATTCCAACTTTTCAATTGGACATGGAACAAACTTAATAAAAAATGCAGAATGCCAGAGAAGGCTTATTCAGCTAACTGACTAAATTCCAAAGTGTATCCAACTTGTTTTCGTTTCAATCATAAGTAAATGAATTAAATCAGTTACATCGCATCTCAGTTACTCATCACATTGTAATGCACCAGCCACGTCGTCGAAATTGCAAACGTACAAATGGCAAAACAAACACCAGAAAGAAGACTCATCTATTACGATAATGCTATACCTGTAGATTCTCTATAGAGTCGCACACATATTTATCCATCGTATATACTTTATTTGTTTGTTTGGCGTGGCCGTGGGTTGCGAGAAGTCTGCACGCGCACCACTCGAAAGAAGTGGTGGAAAGAAAGGTGGAAAGTCATCGTAAATTACGACGTCGAAGACAATCGCCATTGACAAACCAAGCAACTGCAGCAACGCACACACCATATAACCATATAAGCCCATTTGGACGTAACCTAAATTTGAGCCCCTCAAATCATGATATGGTTAAAAATGAAAATTACTCTGCACAGAGATAATCTCCGTCTTCTCCTTCTTCTTTCTCTCGGTGCGCATGTTTGGTTAATGAATGAGTGAGTGCGAGTCATGCCTGCTGGCTTCTGGAAGACATTGCAATGTGTGCAACATGCTCTTCATACGCTTCATATTCGTCGCGAGCAACATCTGGCTAATATCAGTGTAATTAGTTTGCTTGCTTGTGCATGCAGCACATTCTCATCATTCATCATTCATCTGCAAGAGAAGACTACCCACCAGCCGGCATTTTCGAATTGCTCGAAAAGTTCGTTCTCGGGCCTAGGGAACAAAAACAAGCTAGACAAGTCCTTGATTGCGAATGTTAGTGTCATGATCAAACTTATTCCACGACATACCGGATGACATTGGTTCATCTATTGCATCAAATTGCGCCAATCACTCAACTGGAGACGTGTGTGGTGATGGGTGGTTGCAGTTGTGAGACTTCTTCGATTTTTAATCAACGCATGGCCACGGAGCAAACAACGTTGATAATAAAAGCAGTGCAAGTGTAAATGAAGAAGAGCAAATTGCATTCGTTCTATTTGTGAAGGATATGATATATCAGTGGAATATGTTTGAGATTGTAATTGGTATAAACAAAAAAAAAAAATGTTGCTTTTAAATAAGTTGGAACTAACTTAATATTAATTGAAAGTTAATAACGTCAATGGTATTATAAAGTCCAATTATTTTTCAATAAATGTGAGCAATTTCACATACACATATTGATTATAAGTATCAATTATTTAAATACTTGTACAGCCCTGTATAGTGGATGTGGGCAGAAAGAAAAAAGTTGCAACGTAAATGGCTAATAAGCACAACAGAACAGATAAGTTTTCATTCTTGTATCTGCTTTTGGAGTCTCTTTGCAGCACTGAAATAATATCGCTTATTGTTTAAAAGTTAACGCAATTTTAATTTCCAATTGACTTTACATTGCAATCCTGCATTGCATTCACTGATAATTGGTAAGTGACACATGAACTTATTAAATTATTATACTACGACGCAGTTAAATAATAACGAACAAAATTGAAAATTAATGCTAGGTTTGTTGATTTTATAGTTGCAAACGAAATGTAAAAGATAAAACAATTCTGTGAATTGAAAAAACACAAATGTTATTAGTAGTATTGGAAAGCACGTCCCCCAATTTCCGAAAATAAAACACACCAACTCCAGAAAAAAGACTCTTCAATAAAAACTTTCAAATGCCTGTTTGCTTAATAGATGGCACCATGAGTACTATCTGTCGACTTTGGTCGTGACTCAGAATATTTCTCAATACCATTAAATTAGCAAAAACTCAGCATCACAAGACGTGAAAATATATATTTCCAATAGGCATATTCGTTGGCGGTATAAATAAAATTATTACGCCACTCTCGGTCGCACACAACCTTTGCAACATTGCGCACTACTCTCGCGTAATTATTGCAAATTGCCGAGTTTGAAACTTGCAGTTCGTTTTTGCACCTACGCCGCGTTGTCTACAGTTTTTTTCCGCGCGTCTCTCCAACTCAACAAAATTTCATGCCGTGCCTTTACGAAATTTCCCAATTCGCGACAAACAAGTCGCACGTCAGCCGCCGACCACAATCGCTGACTTGCTAAAATTAAAATTCAATAGAAAATTAATGCTTTCCAAACAACAACAAAAAACCTTCTAGCTCTATACGCACCTTGGTGCATCATTCCCACATTAGCAATTTTAGGACTTTGTAATCGCAGCGTCAACAACAATCCTCTAATCTGCATAATTAGTCACTCGCCGGAAGTGGAGATTATTTCGTGCATTGCAATATTTTGTGGTATTGAGTTGTAAAAAGTAGCAGTAGCTCCGTGTGTGCGGCTTTCGGCTGTGCATTGTAAGCTTAGTTTTACAATGATTCATGGAACTTTTTTAACCTGCGCATTAGATTGGGTTTTGTTGGTCTGGCGGCGAATTTGGAGGTCACGCCACACGCGTCATGCACGGAAACGACCATAAAGCATGCAATGGGGGGCCAAGGAATAGTTTTCGGCGCTTTGGTCGAGTGCGGACCAATCCACACACTGCATTTGGTTGATAGGAACCATAAGTGGTCATGAAAACGCCCAAAAACTAACGACAATGTGTGGCTACTTACACCTCTGCGCTCATCAAAATAAAATGGTCGCGCGGCCGAAAGTAGTTGCTAACTTCACATCGAGTCGAAGTAACGCTAGGCAACCAATATAACACCACGCACCTTCAATGTATTCATCCAAAAGCAAGTGGTTTATTCTGCTTCCTATAATTCCAAGAATTCAAAACATGACGAAACTCAACATAAACATTAATGTGTCTTTAATTACAAGCTGAATTGCGTTGCAGAACTCGATTTAATTCGGTTTCTTATGTCACGTTATATGCGTCATTCGAAAGCAACGCGAAAATCAGTTGCAATTACAATTACGTGGAAGATTTGAAGGTTTTTCAATGAGCAACATGTCGGCAATGTGTCTAATCATTTTCTAATTCTCTCTTGTTCGAAAATAAACCAAATGAGGCAACAATGAATCAAAATAAATACGAGTAGACATGAAATACCTTCCTAAATCCATTGAAATGCACAACGTAAAATATTTGTAACACAAGTTACGACTTTATTTCCTTCCATTTGTATTCCACGCCGTGCATGGCATATTGTTGCATCTTGCTTGTCTTTGTTGTTCTTTGCCTTCCTGCTTGTGAATGCGCAAGTTGTGCGCACGACGTTGTGCGATAATTACGTTTTCATTCAAGGCTGGCGACTTTACAACCTGGACGTTCGCTCAAGAAGACGTTTTTCAGCGCATTGAGCAAACAAACAAATAAATAAGCAGTTACCGTTAATGTGCAATAAGTAAATATGACGATGAGAATGTTCTAACAAGGATAATCTCTCACTCTGCTCCTGAACAAACATGGGCTCATAGAAAAGTCAATCGTGCATTACACGTACGTAATATAATTGTGTTTTTGCACTAAAAATGTTATCGTTGTTTTTGTGCACAACTAAAAGTGGAACATTTGATATTTCGCGGAATTTAGGTCTCCAATCATGGCACGAACGTCGTTGTTGTTCAGTGGGAATACTTTGAGTTTTAAACATTTCGTCAAGGTGGGCATACGTGTGGGGCATTTTTTATGGAATTTGTTTGTGAATATGGGTTATGAATGCGGTGGAATATAATTGGCGGTGGTCCCAAAACATAAAACTCAATTATTTCCGACCAAAACATCAGATAAGTATATATATTAATGTCATATTTTGGGACACTTTTAAAAGAGAAACTAATTATTTTTAATATTACAACAAATTCCATATTTGCAAAGAGGAAAATACCAAATAGGGGTATTTTCGTCATGAATAAAACTTAACCTTATAATTTGACGAGTTAATCAGTGTTTCAGAAACAAAACCGAGGAAATTTATTGAATTAATGATGCCAACACCAATCGGAATGAAAAACCACCAGAAAAAAATGGTGTATTTCATGAAATAATTTTCACATGTTCACTTCTAGCTTTAGAGATCGTATCAATTTTGATTTAACAAAGTGAGGAGATCCACTTAGAAAAGTGGGTTAAGATTCTAAAAGATAAAACCCCAAAATTCATTAAAATGTGGCGTTGGTGCAGCAGTTGAACGCAATGTTGTTTATTTTCCTTACCATTCTCTGCATACCATTCCCTACCACTCGGTATAAACTCATCCCTATGATGCCCAAATCTCAAAACAGAATCCCTTCCAGGTGTCACCGGCTCATACAAGCGCGGCACAAACATTTTCCACTTCATTCAGTCTCCCTCGCACCTTTTTTTTTTAACTCACTGCAGTCACCTTTCATTGCCCTATCTAAGCAATTTCGAAATCACTTCCGCGGCATCACCAACCTCCCAACGCACATTTGCAACTAAACTCAACTAAGTGTACACACCGCGGCGGTAAGGACAACTCGAACTGCCGGTCACAATGTGCGATTGCATGCGAACGAGTGCGACAAGGCGCATTAAATGCGTAATATGTGTAGTCGGTGTCAATCCACCATGCCTCCCCGCCGCCCTCCAGCGACCGCCGCGCCGTTTATCATTACGCCGGCAATAATAACAATTTAGTAGGAAAATGGAAAATAAAAAGTTATCCAAGCACTGATAATAGCCGGTAATAGAGGAAATACCTGTGTGCGCGGTAAGGTATACCGATTGGACCTTGAATGGAAATAAACATGTAAGTTGTAAGTAATTCACACGTTCATGCCTTGCTTGTAAACCGTAATGCGCTTGCGTGATTAGTTTTGTTTTTAATGAAAAAGTGTAATCAATTTACGCAAGGTAAACGACGAGGAGAGGGGATAGAATGGAAAGTTAAGCTTAAATTGGCAAATAGTGAAGGGAACTAGATCAATCTTTCGCCCTGAGTTAATCCAAAGGGTGTTTGGTTGCGCAGGTCACAAAAAAGCTCAAATCAAATTCAAAAACAGTTGACCCTCCATCAAAAATTCATCAAATTTAGCGATGAAACTAAAAAAAAATTTTTTTTTTATTTTCTGTCATAAGCAGCTCAATTAAATCTCTCTATAGACCCTTTCACTTGTTTGTCAGTTAAGGTCCAAACAAAATTGGCAAACACCAAACAGTCTGCTTTTAAAATTATACACCTAAATCCAGACGAAAATTATATACTTGGCAAATAAACACTCCAGAACTCATAGCTTGTGCTGATAAAAATCAAAATACTAATAAATTCAAGGATAAAAAATCCTCAAGTAATAACACCTTGCTTATTGTATTATTGTGTAATGCGATGCCTAAATTGCGTTCGCCATTATTTTGCAAAATAATTAGCCAATTGCTAAATTGAATTTAATCCACGGCGGAATCTAATCAGAACGCAAAAAACACAACAACAATTATTTATGGACATATCGCATGCAATCCAAAGCCGTGCAATTAGTCAAGATTAGATGCAATTCAATTAAAAAGTGTGATTGCTATCGGTTGGTGATTAGGGTGCCTGTTGAAATTTAGCAATAGGAAATAACAGTCTAGCCGAACTCAAACACCAATGTCGATTTTTGTTCCCATGCGAATTAGACAAATGTGTCTTGAATGTTGAATGGATATATGCGATAATTTTTTATCTAGAGTTGGGTAATGATTAGACAGACAATTATAAGTTCAGTAGGATAGGTTAGGTTTTATTTTATGAGTCGACATTTCAGCTGATGCTGATAGATTTGCGTGCAGTCAAATCAGCAAAACTTGACAAGATAGTTTCACCCCAATCGATACAGTCTAGCCAAAATTTGACTGCGCTGAATATCCACTTTGACATTCGATGGAATGGTCCATCCTTAATAAAAAATAAATAAACAATTTAAATTGTTTATACATACTGATTGCACGTGCGTTGTTGCGGCAGTCGGAAGCTACGTGATTGAAGGGCTGCTCTCCCCAATAAAAAATGATCTAAAATCCGAAAACTGGATTGTGGAAGGTCAGTAAAAATAACAAGTGACACTTGTGAGATTGGAGATGACATCACTAGATGGTGTTGGGTCAAGATAGGATTTTCATCTATTTCATCTACGCCACCCTCTGAAAACATGATTTCCATGTACAACTCCCTAATGCGTTTTTCCTAAGAATATATCAAAACAATCTATCCATGTTTTTTCGTTTATAATTTCAGTTTAAGATATTATTTTCTTGCAGTTTTCCAATTGTAGATCTCACTCTCCCACGCTCCAAAATTTGATATCTCCCAGCCACCTGCTTGCACCGCTGTTTGATTACGTCGCCCTAATTCATGCATATTTTACATCCTCCGCTAATTGCAAGATGCCGCCGCCTGATTTCGTATGCAGATGGCGTTCCACGTATTCGACACAATACGAAGCAGCGCTTCGTTTTATTGCATGTTTATTGCCGCGCTGCGTTTATCGCCGCCGCTTAGCACGCTGCACCAGCAGGCCTTTCATTCATCGATGCTGTTTATTGATAATTAAGCGGCGGAGAAATCCGTCCATTGAGTAATCCAACAAGTGTGTTGATAGTGATAAAGCACAGCACAAGATTTTATTGAATTTCATTTGGACGCACACATTTTGGTTTGCCAGCGAGTTTATATTCGGTGATATGAGTCGACCAGTTAGCGTGCAGATTACAATTAGTATCAATTTTTTTTTAGCAATTTGTTTTTGTACAGATCGTAAAAAGTGCGCCAGTTATTCGCAGTTTTCCGCGTTATCACACATCCACTGGTTTCCTAGTGTGCGTGCGCTAGTAGTGTGGGGGGAAAATCCGATGGCCGAAAAATTAAAAGGTCAACACTTGTTGAGCCTCGATTTGAGAGCGAGCGTTTCATGTATCGCACATTGCATACACACACTGGGCACGTCAAAACCAACTCGGCGTTTGTTGTTTTGTGCGTTGTGGAAATACCGAAAATGTCACCGCCGCCAAAAAAATCCAGGAATGTCATGCGGATTTGCACAATTTCCACGCCGTTTTAAACCAATACTAGTTGCATTCAAACGATGTTTTTTTTTTCACGCCCGTCAATTTGTGTGCTTTAAGTGCACTGTGGCAAGTTCATTAAAACTTCTCTGCTCACGCATTACGCAACTGCTCCTGGAACCAGTCTACACTGTGATTACCTGTTCCTCGACGATCATAATCTATAGCCCCGAATTAAATAAGACATTCAAATCACAAAGCAAGCTGATTGACCTTATCTTATCGCAGTGAGACGATAGCGCAACGATTCTATTCATGCAACGCTTATCAACGCAACAATAAACAAATGGAAGTAAACCGACACCGCAATTTAAATTAAGTAAGGTTCAAATTACATCAACAAATACCTTATTATTGTATACAGAATAAACAAGCAACTTTCTCATTGATATCACGCTTTAGGTCCAGATTTCCAAACTATTCCATTGGTAAGCGGATGGTTTTGTGCTTGTTATATGCGTATAATTTTATTCAAGAATGCGCCAACATGATTACAAGCGTTGATAATTTTCGCCACAAACTAACGCATACGCAGCTGGATAAAGTCGAAAATAAGCCTGCGGGTCGTCAAAAATGCGAACAACAAATTCCGAGATATCGGCGTACATTTGAATGCCTGCTATCGTGGATGTTATGCGACCAAAACCCTCATCACCTAACATGAAATACACTATGCAACGAAAACGGTTGACATTCTTGGGTAGAAAGTTTAAAACGCTTTTAAATTCAATTAAAAATGGAAAAGAATGTTGTAAAGTATACGAATGATATGGTGCTTAAGGAATTCCATGCGAAACTCATAATGTTTTAATAATTATTATTTAGTGCTTGGTAACACTCTAATTAATTATTCCACAAGATGGCCGAAACGAGTGGAATGGTGGGGGTTAGGTACGGAGCATTAGAAAAACAAGGCGTATATTTTTAACTCTGTTTTCGGCAGTTCCTACCATCCCCACCTCCTCTAAGCAGCCACACTCGACCACGAAAACCAGTTTCTAGTTTAGGCACGCCACGAATGACTGCGTGCATGATGCTATTGGTGTCGGCCTCGCTGGTTGGCGCGGTGGTTCCCCACGAAAAATGTGCTTTTAGAAGAACCCGCATGCCTTCGAAGAACCACCAACCCCACAAGTCATTAGTCATTGGAAAAAAAAACATTTTAAATTATATCCAATACGAAAAAGGAACCTCAATGACAAATAAAGGTCACCTCGGAAACATTTTGCACGTCGGAGAAATTAGGGTGGCACCTCCCTAATTGGATTACGTCTACTTGCAGCGTGCTGCTTAAAGTGGGTGCTGCATTTGAAGGCGGTCGGAGTGGGTCGATGATGGTGGAAGTTGGCGGCCACGATTGGGGCGAGCGCCGGAAGCGGCCGGGGAGGCGGCGCAAGCAGTGCTGAAACAAGGCCAACGACGGGCCATACCCAAACGCGCGTTTAGAGCCCAAACATGTCGTAAGTCTGGCGCGTTTGTAGAGGTGAGAAACCCTCAAAAACCTGGACGAAAAGAAGCGAAACCTTACCAATACATGAACAACCGATTTGTGCTAAAACAAGATTTAAAAATAAAGCAGCGACCAAATGACGGAAGTAGAGGGAAGGCCAGAAGAGGTTCCCAACTAAATATACAACATACAAAATATCATCCTGAAAAATGCTAGCTCTTTTGTGAAAGAAGCAAAGAGTAGGTCTTTGCTAGGATTTGGGGTATTGGGTTAACAACGAGTTAGAAAGTACCGGGGAATGAGATGAGGAGTTTGCACACAGTTTCGTTGATCCCCGTATTTGTGGAGCATTCAGGTTCAAACTCAACAGGTTATATCCCAGTGGCGGCGCCCGCCACAACACCCACCGACCCACATCGACATGACCTAACTCTAGACCTTACAATGCACACAGTTGCTGACACGATCCGCGTGACTTCCTTCGACACATTTCCAAATATTCCTAAAATAGCAACATGTCAAAGTGTGAAACTCATAAACCTTCCGTTTCGCTATATGAATTTTGAAAATGTACTTTTAACAAGTAGATTCCTTTTACCTACTTTTAGCAACACCGTCTAGTCTAGATCTAGTCTTTGAACCTAATCACACCCAGGACCGATATGCAATGTCCTGTTTCCTAGTACTAGCTGTATGTCACTTTAGTGATTGTTCATGTACAATGCGACGCAGCTGTGCTACAAAGCGCAAAGAAAGAGAGAGAGAGAGAGTGGGAGAGATTATATTACGTGGTGCATGAACTTCAGCGCTTTACAAGATCATAACACGTATTCTCATTAGAATCAAGCCCCAAGTAAGGTTAGGATGAAATGGTACCCATTTGGAAGAAAGCATCCTCCCTTTCAGAAACTGCTTCAGATGGTATTTTGGTGATCACTTACCGACTATGTACACCATATTTTTTGTCCATCGCTGAAGTTCCCGTTTAATGTTGCGTCGCTGTTGTATGCATCGCGAGTAGGAACAGTCCGCCATTTTTTCGCGGCGCGGCGCTCGAAACAAAACTCAGAGACGCGCGTGCCGGCGACAGAGGCACGCTGTGGACGCCGCACTCGTTGGGCGAAGACGCTGGCGCTGGCGTGGATGGCGTCGTCGGCGGCTGGTGGTCCAACGGCGATGCGGCGCGTGCACGCAGCTTGCCCATCGCTTCACTTTGCCTGGCAATGCCGGCGCCGCAACGTGCATCACACACTAACCCGCCCGCACATCCGGCGCGCACACGTGGCGGACCCTAACGAAAATCTAACGCGGGCAGAAAAATCCAAAATGGCGACGACCTGTGCTTGATTATCTTCCCAACTACGGCCGCCCGCCTGATCAAAGTCCTAGAAGCTGTCTGTCTATTGGTCACTAGAATTGTCTAGGTTGGTGAGATACTATTATGTTCCTGGTGTGTGCGTTGTATCCACAACGCGGATGATGTTGTGCAAGGGCGCACGTGTTGTTGGCGGTGCCGAAATTGCACGCCACGCACACACACACACACGTGCACTCTGGCCGGCTGCGTTTCACTTTCGTCGGTTTTGCGGCGTGCGGAATTTAGTTCACGGTCACGTCGGCGTATGCACTCGATGCACTCGCACGCGAAACAAAAACAAATTTATATCACAATTTCCTTTCTCGGGAGTGCCGCCAGTGCGAAAAGTCTTGGGGAATCTTTCAGGGGCGTTGAAGGAGAGTGATGAGACGTCGGCCGTCGGATGACGGGCGGCGGCAATGGTGGCGGCTCCACCATTTCAGCCGAGTGTATCGCATCCTCTGATTCCTTCTTTAATTTCCGAATTCGCAATGTCTTACAGTAAGCAAATATTTCCTGGATTTCTTCTGCAACAATACAAATGGAATAACCATTAGGTGGCTTCCATCATGATTTTGGTCTTCGTGGAACACAACCCTTAGCGGGCCACTTACTGAAATTAAAGTCACTTTACATTTCGTTACTGTCAGCCCGTCCGGTCCGTATTGCGGCCCAGTGTTTACCTCTCAAACTAGTTCCCGGAAACTAAACATGTAAAATCACTCTCGCACGCGTGTGCACCTACGGCGCGTTTTCCGTGCGTGCGTTTGTTTCGTTCGTTCCGTACGCGATGCTCGGTACGTCTGGCACTAACTAACTAAACTAAAACGCGACTACGGCCGGCGAGCGCTGCGAGGAGTCTTGTGCACCGAGCTGCACACACACACACACACATACACACACACACAGAGGCACACAATGGCGCACACCGCCGCCCGGCTGCCGCGCTCACTCACACATCCAGCTGGGGCAGTCTAGGTTTGGGGGGACTCGGCGCAGCGCAGCGGTCCGGGGGCATCATCGTGCGTCGCGCGCATGAGAGTCACGGCCTACCTAATTTTTGCTACCTACAAAAGTGCTCAATGAATCCACGCACACATGTGCCATCAACAACTGCACCTCATCTTGCCGGTCTGGCTGTGTGGACATTGGGGGACTGTGCGGCTGGCAAGGGGGTCGCTTCGGCGTAGGGCACAGTCTGAGGAGCGGCTGAAGGTGACGCAACAAGTACGACGGCGCGACGCGAGTGCATCCGAGTGCACACGCTGCTTCTTCGCAACGCGAGTGAAAAAGAGAAAAGAAACGCGCCCCTCCTCTGGTAACCGCCGCCGAAGTTCGGCTGTCTAACGGCGAGGCGTGCGTCTGCCTATCTTCGTTGCCCCCACTTGTCTTCGACGCTTTTCTCACCTTCTAGTGCACATTGCATCGGTTGCACGAAAACGCACGAGCATTGCGACGAACGAAAAGAAGCCGTGCAGCGTCGCTGAAAGTTTGGCGATTGTGTGGCGGCTGTGTTGGTGCGCGGCGGCGGTGGCGAAGAAGGTGGGGAGAGAAAAAGGAGGAAAAGCAAAGAACGAAATAGACGAGGCTGAGCGCGCTTTTTAGGTTGACGCGGTCCCCGCGACCCCCCCAATATTGCAGTTGCGCGTTGCTATTCAACTAGTTTCAAAAGGAGCGAAAATTTATCGCTCGGTCATCGCGATGCCCGCAGAGTTGGGTGACATTGGGTGTGCGTTATTATTCGTGAGGGAAAATGCGCTATTTGATTGAAATGTATGTCTTATTCGCCTTACCAATCAACGGACCAGCAAACAAATGAACAGCGGGTTTTGTAAAGAATTCCATTTCGAGGTGGAGAGGTGTCCCAGTCCCCTGCATCTGCTCTGGATGGCGAACGCTGTTTGCTCAACAAGTTCGCGCGACGCGAGCATGCAACACGTTGCAGAGAGCCCTGCCGAAAATCTCAATTCCACTGCGATGTGCAGTTTCGGCAAACAGACAAAACAAACACTGCTATCCAACCATTGGGCACCAGCAGCACTTTGTATTCGGCGTAAAAATGCTGCAGTGCAAGTGCAGACCACACCCAAAACCGGTTTTAGACAAATTTAAAATTTATTAGAATGCAACCACGCCTACGTTTGAATGGCATGCTTTGCAGCCTGACCGAGTTTATTCGGGGCTTGGGTGGGTCTGGAGATGGTGCGGAGCACGAGCCGAGGAACGTGTGCGGGAAAATACCCTCCTGTTGCATCGCCTCCCCCTCCCGCCGAAAACGGTGGCGGCGATGAGCGAGCGTTTGCCCTTCCTAACCCAGCGCCTCTCTAAACCACCATCTTTGCCACGCCGCACCGCGTTGCCCCAGTCCCTACACTTGAGGGTGACCCATAAATTATACAATTCGAGACGTCATCTTGCGGCAGTGCCAGAGCACAGGACTGGGTCTTAGTTTAGCAACAAGTGTCAAAATCCTAAACTGGACTTTGTACAACTGAGCGACCAACTGGCATAATGCATAATGTAACAAAATTCACTTCCCCACCAAATTATCAACATTCTTAATTCCTTTATACTACTCCTCTATTAGTCAGCTGATTAATTAAATATTTAGTTGTACTCTTGTAGTGGGAGCGGAGCGGGCGTAGTTGTAGATTGTGTGCCGATTTTTTTCGGCTTTATAGATGTTAGTTTTGACAGCGGCGGCGGCGGCACCGCTGCAATTGTGTGGAGAGGGTATAAGAAGCCGTTATTGATCGCATTTTTTGATCCTGTTACCCTTCTTTCCCTGCGCTCGCCGCCGCCGCGTGCACACGGCGCGCCATCGTCATATTCCTTTCCTTTTGCGTCCCTTTTTCGCCGCCCCGCGCGCGTGCACTCGCCGCATGCATCGCGCGCCCCGCCGTCGACAGCCAGCGACGACGGCGACGTTTTCGTTTCGGTTTTCCGCCGCCGCTCCTTCGTTTTGCCCCCTTGCCACCGCCGCCGCCCTCGTGTGCGCGTGCTAAATGCACCGAAACGTTCCGCGCTGCAACTAATTACATGCGCCGAAACGAAATCGAAGCGCCGGAACGCGAAGCAGTGTTGCCAATTTGGAATCCAATAAGGAACAGAGGAGAATTTCATCTTACCATCAAGGAAACGCATTGAAATTATAATTGTTGGTTTGAAATTTCTTTGCCTCATTTTCATTTTTTTTTTTTTGCATTTTTGATATTCTCAGAATAACATCTCCCAAAATACTAGAGCAATGCTAGAGTCCTAACGAGGTTCACATCACCTCACACTACTTCAAATTGTCCGCGCCACGAATTGCACACCCTGCAGTGTGCAACGCGTCGAAAATCGATAATGGGACTTTTATTTCGCAACTTCTTTCCAGTTTCTCCATATAGCCTGAGCGTACTTCCTACAAGCCACCAAAATATCCAAACTTGAAAATTTAACCTACATAACCTCCCCCCCCCCCAGAACTATTTCGAACCAGCTTTGTATGGTCTTATTTCTTATGATTTCCTCCTCCAAGTTCCAATGACAATGAGGAATATCCATATTCAACGTGTGTGGTATATGTTACGAAACGGAGAGTTAGCACACGCTTGCACTATTGCACACAGCAACATGTTAACAATAATAAGCGGGAGACACACGCCCGGAGGAGCTTTCCACGTTTGATTAAATGCGCATTATTCGCCATCGCATGCCCATTTTCGCAGCCACGTACAACATTCGGAGACTGCGCTGATATCCCTCGGCAAGCGCGATGGATACCGAAAAAACGAGGAGTGGATAGGAAACGCATCGGGAAGTACACAGGAGTAAACAAAAGGAAATAAATGGCATGCAGCAACGAGCTGTGGAGAGCAACAAGTATTAAATATCAGTTGTACAAGATAAATTTCATATTGGGGATGTAGCATAATGCCAACTATTCTGAAAATATGACATGATGGTGGATGCTTCCGGAACAAAAGCAAAAGGATGAAGGATTTGTTTGTGGTGTGTAACTTTTGTTGTAGATTCTGTCTCAGCCTGTAGATGCAGAAACTCTGGAAGTGAAGCGGAAATTGCAAATATTTTTGAATTCATCCCTACGGCAATGTAGCATTTATTTTTTTCTCTGTAATTGTTTATTGATTGCAAATGAAAAAATGACCTTAAGGCTATCACGTTGTTGAATTAATCATCTTTTCTCAGATATTAGTTTGCTGCGCCTCCCCATACTTTTTTTTCCAGAATTACAATTCGTCAGTTCGGTTCGGTCTCGATTACGCCTGCTTGCATTCGCTAAATAAATTACACGTATCTAAATAATTACACGGATTACACGACGATCGCTGCGATTATTTCGCTGGTAATTGCAATAGATGTGTGTGCGCAGTGCAGCATGCCATTAATATTCATCGGCAAAACGCAAATGCCACCGCGACAATCGGCGCAAACGAGTAAACGACAGCCAAATCTGCTTCCTGCTTCTATTTACTGCACAATGCCCGACAGCGACGACAACGGCGCGCGAGGACGTATCGACAAGTTCTTCGGATAAATGTGTAAACGGACATTGGCCACAGAAATTACTTACAAGGGTCCTCCAAGCCCCAACAAGGAAATGACATAGCTCGTCTGATTTTTTGAACAGGTAGCCAAGGTTTTTCGAAGTTTGTATAATTTTACCACGCGATTCGTAAAGGACTGGTGGTAAATTCGGCGACTTTCTGTGATTTTGCTCACTCGGTATGTGAGTTTGCGACAAAATTGTGTCCATTGTAACATCGGAGCGTCGGTGTATCGGCATGGTTTTGCGTTTCGTTGCGGCGCACGCGGCGTTGGAGGAAGCGGGTACGCCGAACATGCATTTCCGTTACGAAGATCCTCTTGGCGTGCCGGCTCCGTCCTCCGAAACGAACGGAAGTCGCTGCCGAACGTCGATGATAACGGCCAGCGCATGCGCTGCCCAGTCTGCAAACAGTTTCACCACTATGTGTGTGGGTATCAAGTCGAAGCGAGTGCGATTGCAAATGCGAATGGATTACATTTTACTTCCTTTAAATTGACATTTGCGAAATATACATTCTCTTGTAAGAAAGCATTGTTTTATGATATGCTATGCAGAAAATGGGAGGTGTGTACGAAAATTTCAAGATGTTTGCTTGAGTGGTTCTCTTGGAATCATAGCTTGAAGTTTGGAACACGTAGGTTCATAGAACGAGAGGGGAGATACGCAGTGTAGTGCGTTGAAGTAGAGGCGAGATATACCATGTGACATTGTGTTAGCTAAAATTTCAATTCTGGCTAAACTATGCAAGCAATTTTCCTAACATTTTCTTTTGAAATTATTTGCGATTCCCACTTTGTAAGTACACCAACTTAAAATTTCATCTGCTTCATTGCCAATTATTGGTACACCTTCTTCGTTCCTTCCTCAGCAGCTGCATGTCAATTACCCACCGAAAAATGCGGTCGTCGTCCGCGTGCGTCGTCTTTTCGTGGGGTCGCTGCCGCGAAACATGACCTATCGCAACATACAGCCGGTTGTGGCAAACAAGGCCCCCCAAACCAGGCGCACGCACAACCCGAAACTCGGTCGAGTGTCGACGACATTGCCGGCGCAGTCAAAAAACGATCCAAGCGTGACATGTTCTTCTAGCAATGTGTGCGTGTTCGCAAAATGAGGCCAAAATTCATTGTGCACCAGCTCAAGTGCACTGAACCGCCAATTAAGTCATATAAACCGGCAAGATGCACGCGAAGCGCGCATAAAAATCATTCCACCCGGCAGACAATTCATCCAGATACATTAAAACATTTGTTGTTCCAAACAGGTTTCCTTCCTTCAGCGCATTTCAAACAACAATAAAGAATTGCAATTAATTCGACTTTAGCTAAAAAGCTCTAAATATTGGTATGCGAAATAATATCTCTCTCTTCATTTGGTTTAGTTCAGGTTGCAAACAAATGCCTCCCAAGACGACAGCCGCCTCCTGTGTTGGCTTAGCACGTCGCCGGTCGCGTTAAAATTTACGTAATTAATAATCATATGCGTCGCGAAATAACACTATTAAGTAACTGAAGCTGGGTTGTTAGCGTGCGCCATTGAGTATAAATACGCATCGAGTTTAGGACGCTGGTGGGCCGCTATAAATTTCGCACCTTCATATAATGAGCCGAGTCTCGAGTGGGTCACTACTTTATTACGAACTGAAAGTTTAATTGCACCCCGAATGCTCGCCGCCGACGATGGCACCTCCGAGGTGCCAACCGAGTTGGAAACTTAAACAGAGTGTAACAAATTGTTACAAAGCAAAGAAAATGTCACTCTAGAAACCTTAAACAAGTTACTTTGTTGCAGTTCTTACTAGTAAACGCTTAAAATTCGTCTTTGGACATAAACCATTTATTTCAAGTAGACGAGGAAGCGTCTATATTGAATGCTGGACGTATTTTCGGTTAAATTACTAACTGTAGTGTTTGGTGCTTTACATATTGCACTTTTGCAACTTTGCTGCATCCTCTGGTTTCATCCAGGTGGTCTCTTTTCCTTCTATTGCATTTTTAAAGTCTCCAAGGAGGACAAATAGAGTTTCTAAGGTGATATATTTTAATAAATATGTTTGGTTAGTTTCATTTTAATTACGTTCTAAATATTAATTGGAATGTATTTTTTTACGGTGTTGAGGAGATTAATAACGCTTGGTATTTATTCTTAGTATTTTTCAAGTTTAAATAATATACTAAGCAGTTATTTTCATTTCAATTCAGTCATATATTACTGATACAACTGTAGGGAGTGTGAGCGTAGGTAGTATGAGAAGCGCTCACCGCACCACTCCGTCGACACTCCCCTCCACATAGTGCAGTATAAATAGATGATATCCAGGCCTAATCCTCGCACTCTGCTCTCAGCGTTTCTCGCGTCAACATCAGCACCATAAAATATTTCCCTTTCATGAGCTTATATCATGCTTCGTTCCATGCTACATGTCATGAACCCGATTTTGGCTTTAATCAGGAACTCAATTTAAAAAAAAAAAAAAACATCTTTCTTATATTGAGTATTGAACGAAGAAGATTAACATCGTTTAGACACCATTCTCATAGAGTTTCGAGGGAAGCGAGTGGCATAAATGGGGTGAAAAAAGTACGAAATCGATAAGTTTTATTGCGCTAGACCACCGGTCGGCTGCATTCGGTGGAAGGCGCGGTGCACGCAGTGGAGGCGGCGGAATTCGTAGTCGAAACGAGACGCGAGCGACCCACAAACAGCGAGAACGTTTAAAGCCCCGACGTAAATGTCTTCCACACATTCACAACACACTCCAAACTGAAAATACAAAGTCAACTTGTTCCCGCAAAGTATTTAAGCCGAAACGTTTAAGCAATGCTAAGAAATATGACATTTACAAAGGGGGTTAGGTATATTCTGCTGGTACCAAGTTCATTAACCTTGCTTCGGTGCGTTATCAGACGCGTAACACTGAATTTGCGAACCGTCTCGATTTGCTTAGCGTTATCGCTATCGGCTTCAATAAAAACGTTTACGATGCGCGGATGCATATTGTGTGCACTTTTTAGCGGCGCGTCCTCTGATAAGGCGTATTGCAACCGAAACATGCACTCGAAACAAGCAAATAAGAAATATTTCCACGCGTGAAACTGCTATTGACTTACGCGGGGTGAACAACTGATAGTGGTTTAATTGTTGAATGATTTAAAAATAGATTTAAAAACGCATGAATTGAAAACTAAGTGACATGCAACGAAATGTTGATTGCAGCATAGTGCAAGGCAATTGACACATTCAAACAATGCAATGGGCATTACAAAAGTTTGTTTGCGTGTAAAAATTCATTCCCTACAGTCGCCCTATTAAGACAACGCACTGATTTTTAATCAAATATTTTGATAACTAAATTTGTCTGCAGTTGCAACAAGGACTTACAGATGAAAGTGTCATCAGATTTTCATCAGAAGTCTAGGGTTGAATTACAAAACATGCTACTGAGCGTAAATTACAGACAACGTTTTATAATATCTACGAAAATAATTGGTGGTGTGATTGTCCAAGGTTTTGTTTTTGCCTCAGTTAATAAAAGAATTCTTATTAAATTGAAGAGTAACAAAAATGAAGATGTTTTTGCTCTCTTCCAGTCTAGTTACCAACCTAGGATGTGCATGCTAACAGAAATTTTGGCATCAATCTGTAAAGTTTACATCTCGCTAGTCTAGCTCCAACATAATGATGCATAATCGCAAACGAACACATTAAATAAACGCCCACCGAAATTCGAAATATCCGCGAGGCGATGAAGCCGTAACTCCTTCCTTTGCATCTCGTTCCGTTGCACATTTCGCAATGCACATTCTCTTTGTAACAAATCCTGACTAGACTACAATTTCGTTTTGATCGGTGATATTTTGAAAATGCTTCCAAAAATTCCAAGAATATATCAGAGTATATATATAATAGACTAAGTATGGAATTGGGTGTGTTTCGGATGAAAATATTCAGAGGATGTCTTTAACTTGGGATACTAGCAATATAGGTAATACGATCGTATTGATCGCCTGGTGAAGGTTTTTTGCTATTAAACGGGCATGTTAATGGAGTTTTTCGTTGGAGCTGCACGCAAAATATGGCGATGAAATCCGATTACGCAAGCTGGCCATCTTAGGACGCAGCTTGGCTTTCGAAATTGCAATGCGAAATTTTGATGTGTTTCAATATCTAGTTAAACATGTGGGAACACACCTAGAATTCATTTAAATATGTTGATATTCAATGGAAGCAATTTAGTTTTAAATATTTTTAGTTCCAAGTAGAAATAAGTGAAATGTTCATGTGAAACATATATCACATTAACGTTGGAATTTAGGCTTTTAAGTGCTATAAAATTATTTTTTTGGTATTAAAATTCCTAGAAGTTTTGACTATTTCGAAACGTAAGGTGTGTTTCATAGTTATTCCTCTCATAAAATTAATAGCTGAAAGGAGTGTACACAGGCTGTGTGTGTATAATGCACGCGATTCAATAATGAACAATATTGGGAATTTAATTACTTATTTGCATTGGAATTAATCTTTAAACTGTCTATTCACATGTCAACACATTTTAATTTTTTACATTTTACGTAGAATCTTTCAGTGCATTCTTGGCAGGAAGTTATAAGTGTTAGCCTGACATCTGTGGACTGTACGAGGTGAACGTGGCACACTCAACGGACATGATTTTCGCTCAATCCCCTCTCCTCATTGTGGTATAAAACTCGATGCGCTACGCGTAACCCGCGTACTACACTCATAGCGTGGCCATCGTCAACATCTCTATGATAGGAAGATATCACATTATACTTGATATGTATTTGCTTTTTTGCTAACCCGGATTTTCCCTTCGATTTATTCCCAAGATTGAGCACGAATAAATAAATTTCATATCGTTGGCTGGCAAAAATTCCGCGAATACTTCCGCCGCGACGTCGCCGTCGCCTAACGAGCAGCACTGGGCGATGTTCTGCCTCCTCAGCACCTTCACGCAGCCAACATCTATCTCGCGCACAGATAGCACTTCGCAATTTTTACGACTTCTAGGCCATGCTTCCACAACCAGCTGCCTCAAACCCGCGCGCTATCACCTTACGCTTCTTCTTTCATAATTCGGAGAAATAATCACACGCGATAAGTAAATTTACAACTTGCTGGAAATCCCACCAAGTCTGCGAAATCTGCATCGTAATTGGGTCATAAACACCTGGAATTATATTAAATACTCAAAGTAGAAAATTCCTTGTAGCCACAATCTTGCTATAAAAATTGTACAAAGCAAAAATACATTACATACAATGATGTAAGTCAACAATGTACTTTTTGTTCGGACGAAATTAAAAAAAAAAAAAAACGGGGAGTGCTCGCACCTCCAAGGGGTAACCCAATCCTGCCGATCCTGTCGATACTTAATATCCGCGCGGGATAGACAAGGGCGAAAGTATGCAATGCGGGCGCAAATAATGTCGACGTGGGCGCGCATACATCATCCACGGACGTTGTGGAAATATTGGGGGAAAACGCAAAAATGCGACGCACGAAATATGAAACGCGCTGGAAAGCAATACTGAGGAGTGGTTTTTGTTTTTGATGGCGTCGACGACAATGGTGGCAGTTGTCAAATATTTGCATGTCATTCACAAGGGATGATAAAAGCAAAGAAGCGAAAAAATAATTTGATAGTGTGTAAATAATATATTATCACACTGGGGAAAAAGAAGAAACATCTTATTTCATCCGAGTTAAATTTACGATTTCGAAGGAATAAAATAAGATATCGGGGTGGTTTGGAATTGATAACATTTTATATCTCGTGGTCTTGAAAGTATTTTCGATTTTATTGCCCCGTAACACAATTGTAAATTCGGTTTTAAGATGCCTGTATGATGGATGAGTCGAGCCATCAACGAGCAAACAACGATAGTAGCAGATAGTAGACTACTGGGGTAGTTTATTCCGTCGGCAGCAGCAATGTGTTTCGTTATGTTTGGCGATGTCGAGGTTTTATATCTGTTTTACTCGTCGCCATTTTCAATCTCTTTCATGGAAACACCGAGAAAATTCGTCCGGATTGCAAAGTTCTTATCGCCCTGGCTGGTTTCGTTTATAAAGTTGTTTACAATTCGGAATTTCGTTATCGCCATGTCCGCGGCCGTCCGCGTACATTTTGCGTTTATTGTTATTGCCGCATTTCGCCGGACGATTTTCCATTGGTTTTGTTCTTTTCGGTTTTTACGTGCATTTTACTACCGTCGTGTGCATAACGACTCAAGGTAAAAATGCACGCGTCACGGTCAAAATGTCAGCATGGAGATAAAATGCAAAGGACCCTTTTATTAGGCAGGGCAGGCGTACTCTTGTGTCCTCAACTAGAGCAGTTTGTTGGCAACATAATATTATTATTTCCAAATCATTGCAATGCACTTGTAAGCACGATGCGCATGCGCACACGTGTTGAATAACGTTTCGTGTGGTTGAACGCACTCTCGGCCGCTATGCGCCAGCCTGAAAAGGGGGCCAAGGATCTATTTTTATTTATCATTTTGATTAAATTGACGTTGCATTTCATGTGTTCAGCGCGCACCAACACCTCGGCCACCAGCTGACCAACTGCTCCCACACAACTTGCATCGCCATTACAAGCCGCACGCACGAAGAGATAACTTTTTCCAGCGAATTAAACAACATGCTTTTTTGCTATTGTGCGCACAACCATTTCATTTCACTACTGCTTGAAGCTTGTTTTCCTACGGCAATTAATCGCCTTTTTATCCTCAAGGATGCTGTTAATAATAAATAACTGTTTTTTCACAAATGATGAAAACTACACTCATTAGGAAAATTTAGATAGCGCGAAGGTAATTGATATCGAAAAATAAAGCAATTTGTTAGACATATTTTTGATTTCTTTCAAATCTTGTGCTAACTGTACAAAAACAGTTTCACGCGTCGCCATCCAGCTCCAGTTGAACGAGTAAATTTCCCATCCTGACACTTCCAGTTGTCTGCATCCAACGTCAAATTATGCAAAATTATTCGCATCTGGTAAGATGCTGAATCGAGAAAAACACCGCAACGGCTTTCGACGTTTTCGTTAACTGTTCGATTTTAACGCAGCCAATAATTATTTCAGGCGCAACGTGCAATTAGAACTGGGCGCGAGTTTCCTCATCGCATGTCGACCACTGGCAGCAAGATTGCAATTAATTGCGATTTTTAGAGCAAAAATTTATGAACTCATTAGGAAATTGAGCAACGCGTACAGAGCTTGGGTGTGATTCAATGAAGCTTCCTCATATTGGATCCAATCTAAGTCTGCTTAACCTCTGTGTGTGTGTGTGTGTGTGTGGATATAATAAAATCCGACGACGAAATTCACCGTTACGCCTGGTTTAATTGCTCTGCAGGCGAACGGCATTGAACGCCCATTGGTAAAGAGTGCACGTTGAGGAAATCCATCATTTTTTCAGGAGGTTTTATTTTCCTGCTGGCGAGTAAAAGTGCATTTGCTGAGCGGGAAGTGTGCAGTTTTTTGAAATTAGTCTTTGCTTGATATTTTGGCGACCGACCAAAATTAGGACACATTAAATCGTCTTTCCTCGGAGTATGTACGAAAAACATCCAGAGGTGTATTCAAATTTAATTTTAAAAAAAAAGCATAATTCAAATGTGTGCAAGTGGGGAAAGTTCTAATTTTTTTTTAATTAGCTTTGGATCAATTGCAAGGTCCATCGAATCTTCTCTTACTTAAGTGTCAGTGCATTAAGCATATATCTCAACTTGCAACAGCAATGGCCTGGCATGGTTGCTCGCGTTCTAACCTTGACACTCTTTTGCAGATTGCACGAGTGCAACGCGATTGCACTTCTACCACACTACCACACTTTACTCCATACAGTCTCCACTCAAAGTCTAACCGCTGAAAATAAGCAAAATGCGCGAAAACACAGCAACCACGTCTCGAAATAAATCAAATTGCGCAACTTAAGCATCCGCCATCTTGATGAACACCTCCATCTTTCCCAAACTGCTCCAGATAGGTGCCTGCGGTTAGTGCCCAGATGCCTAGTTGAGCAACTCTTCAAATATGGACCCAACGTGCACCTGAAATCCTGCAATGACTAAACGTTGAACTTAAAGTTTAACCACAGGTTTGCGCAATTTGCTTCTTGCATGTGTAGCTTGGGCGCATGCGCGTTTGCATTGAGTATTTCGTGTGTTTGCACACATTGCGCACATCTCAAGTGTACAATGAACAAATAGTGTGCAGCAGTATGAGCAACAACTAACTACTACTCATTGGCGGCTAAGTGCGTGCCACTTTGTTTGCGTATTGTGCTGTAAAAGTAAAGTTCACTGTCTGATTCATAATGTCACTCCTTCGATTAATATGTCATCTTATCAAGTATTAATCATTGCCCCGTTATTGCAACTTAAGTCGTCTTCTAGCCTTATTACAATAATCGAAACTAAACATTCTTCAATTGATTTTGGAATTAATTTATTTTTAAAACCGTATTATTGACTTACCTTTTTATTGTTGATGTTTAATGTTGCTTCCGTTTTATTGGATGGTGTTTAATGCACTACTGCTGTTGGTAGTAATTTTTTCTGCATTATAATTTATAAAACATTAAACATGCGCAAATTGTTGTCGGGTATTAAATATTTTATATTTTTGTATGATAATCAGCCTTGTTTGATATTCATTGTTGCATTTATATTAATCTGAATATTTTTAATGCCTAGATGCATGATGTTTTTGTCGTTGGATTAATTAAAACCAAACAGATTGTTGCGTGTTTTTCCTGATGGCTTTTAATTTCCTCCGACTTTTGCAATAATATTAACTTAATAACATGTTTCATTGCGATGCGCTCAACCAAAAACACGTAATTATTTTCTACATAATTGATTAGATCATAATTGTCATCATAAAACACGTTCGATTAGAAAAAACTCGTTCGCACATCAATTTAAAAAGTTATACTGCAAGAAGATATGTCAAAAAGAATTTGAATCCTCGGTCGACGACAGTGCACGAACTTCCGCTCGGGATGTAGCACCGCTGTGAAGATAGCAATAATCGAATCGGTCGCTGCTATGAGCTGAACTGACGCTTCTTATGGAAAAATACATAGGGTTCCTATTCTAGGCTTCGTATCCTTTGTAAGTTTACATTTATGTAGAATATTTTAATAGCAATAGATAAAGGATAAGATGCCCTATCTGTTTTGATATATTTCAAATGAGCCACCTTATATAGATAGAAGATACGAGCATTTGAGGGGGAGTCCTGTGGATTTTATCGTAAGAGGCATCGGCTCAAATCCTAACAGCAGCTGACTCGAATATTGCTATCTTCACACCGGTGACGTAGTGACACAAGCAGGAAACTGTAAGATAGTTGACACTCAACCAGTGCGCGGTGTGGTAGCCAACTAAAAAACATGCAAACTGCAGAAGTTTAATTTTTCTTTTCAAATATTTGAATATGTTATCACTCTCTGTCAAGTAAGCATGGATACATATCTCTTAACCAATTCCACCGCAACATGTAAATAATGCAATTTATTAGCTGTTAATGATTAACAACATCTTCACTCAACTTAAGTCAATGATGAATTGGCTCGTAAAGTTAGTCGTTCTTGTAAATGGTTGCGTCCGAATTAAAACCTCATCCCCGCCAAGCGACTATTAACGACGACAGCTAATTGCAGGCCACGCGGCGTGGTTCGGGAGATAAGTAAATAGGTAATTAATTCAATTGCGGGGCGCATTTTCGCTGGAATTTCGCCTAATTGCGCGCATGGCAAGTGGAGCGCAACATGTTTTGCATTCGTGTGCTTTTGAAAGAAATAATGCAAATGCCTACACAACAATCTAAGCAATTAACATTGGATTGAATTATATGTCTCTGCCTCAGCCAATATACGGACATATTTTATAATGATATAAACAGATGTAAATTCAGTTGGAATAAATAAGTTTGTCGTTGAGGTTCTCTGTTGGTTTAGCTATTAGTCTTCATGCAAAATGAAAAATTCTGAGAATTTATTTCCAATGCACATGAATGAAAGGGTGGCTGGCTTGGCTGTTACGTGTTTAGTTGATTTCGACTTGCGTGCAATGCGTGTATGCGTAGAGTTTCCCAAGGAGGGAAATTATATGCAAATAGGAAGAAAATTAAGTAGCGCAGTGCAAAGCCAGTGCTTAATTCACCTAACCGCTGATTATTCTCAGAATGCTCAAGTTACCCTCCTTACTGTTAGCTGTAAGTATTTAAGTCTTTATTGAATAAAATTTTAGTAATTGCTGTTGAATGTTCCCTAGAAGATGTTTTAGATCATATTAGATAGTCGTTGTATAATAGAAATGCTTGAAGATGTCGATGTGTCATCCGCAGCGCTATTAAAGCGATTCGGGGCGGCGGATTCACGTTGCTGCCGTCAATTCAACACCCGACACAATTCGCACATTCCCGGAAACACATCGCAATTGTCGTCGCCGTCGACGACAATGTTTGCCGCACATTTTCCCCTTTTCCACATTTCCTAAGTGTCACATTTCGTTCCGCCAGATTGCATCGTACAATCCAATCTACAGCACAACAATCAGCAATTTACGATTTTCCCTAAACATCTTGCATTTTATTTTTACAACTTGCGCAACCTTGACTTGCCGTATGAAAGTGCAAGTGGTGCATGCACTTTTTCGGCATGGCCGTGAGCAAAATTTTGGCGCGTCGGCCGTAAATGCGCGGCCGAAAAAATGCACGCGGAAAGCGTGTCTGGTGCAGTCGAAAACAGCGAAAGGGAAATAAAAAAAGTGCCGCGCGTCGAGGTGAGCCTGTGTCAAGTTCATGCGGCGGCGGCGGTTGCGCGCCGAAAAGTTAAAATTGGTGTTGTGCGAAAGTGAAAATGCATGGAGTGCGTCACGCGGCCATGCAACGCACACACGCCGAAAATGCGCATCAAAAACCAGTCGATGGTTAATAATATTCAGGGTCATTTAAAAATAACATTCGTGGAGGATAGTAAAGTGGATATGTATGGACGTAAATATATTTTTTACAACGTTTGCATTGCATACTTTTCAAAATGGTGATAATTTACAAGGAAAATATGACTAAATGGAAATGAGTAAAAATTCCAGTTTTCAAAATTGGCGAATTAAAACAATTGCCGGAACGCCATCAGTCTGCTTATGTGCATTAGCTTTCCCGATTGTTTTCCCAATCGGTATGGTCATAGCTAGTATACGATCGCAAATTGCGACTTCTTTTCAGACCCGTTCCTCGCTGGCTCGAATGGCAGAGATGACAGAGCCATGATAAAAGTCTTCAAAAGTCTCCGGAGTCCAAACTGTCATTCGTAAAGCGCCGTTGCCACAATGCATTTTTTATCGAAAAGTCCAATTTGGTTAACGTTGTTGCCAGAACTATCAGCCGGACAAACAGATTCACTCGAATCTGTCCTCATACGAACCCCAATGAGAATGACAATTTGGACTTCCAGGCAAATTTTGAGTGGAAGGTCATCCCTAACAAAATCTCCCTTTGGTCCACTACTGATTTCCTGATGAAAAACATGCTCTAACCTCAAGTAAAGTAAACAAATTCCTACCTTTATCAATATGCTTTAAATCAGCATAGTTATTGCTTTTAATGAAAAATAAACTCCACCGTCAACTTCACATCCCGTTCACATCCACTCGGAGGCAATTTGACAAATTTGCAATTTCACAGAGACTCAAAGGTACAATAGCCCGACTGGTTATTTATTACAACTGCAGTCAGTGTTTGCACGGAGCAGCAACCAGTGACCCGCAAAAACCTACCTGTGCGCACATCCATGATTAGACACAATGTCACACAGCCTAGAGTGTGATACCAACTTCGACGACGCTGCAAAGCTAGCTGCCAAGGTGAAAACGCTGGCCGCTCTCTTCAACGCGATAAGAGTCTATGCATTGTCTCTGAAGGAGGGCCAGAAACAAGAGGAATTGAACGCCCACAAGGTGTAATTGAAATTATTTGAAGGCGAGCAGAATTATTAAATTTGGGGACGTAAATAAAGAATATATTGTTGTAAGTATTGTGGCCTTGCCTTAATGTATCCATTGGGTCTTTTAAGGTGATGCACTTTAGTATATTGTACGTTGCGATCTTGAAGTGTAGAAGTAATATTCGGTTGTGCTGTCCGGGCCCAGACGACCTTCGAATGCGAAACGTGTTGCATTCAAGTACAGCAATTGCATTGCTTTTTGAATGCAACGCAAAGTGCATTCAACAAAATATAAACGACACATGTGCGTCACGAACGGTGTAACCCTTCAGTGCTCAAACTGCATTCACACGAAAGTGCGCTTACATGTAGTAAAGCAAAAAGCAAATATTTAAGAATTCAAAACGAGTGTTTAAATTATTGTTTTTCTGCACTTTTCAGCAATTAAATTTCGTAGATGCACTCCACTACATCACACTTCGTACTCTTTCCTCTGACTGTGGAAATTTTACACTGCACCCCAAAAAGGGTAGATTAGGTGCGTTTTTACGTTTTCCTTCAGCGACACGTCTCCCCTCAGTCTCGTAATTCCCAATCCCGTCGTGCATGTGCATTCTCGCATACATACACGCGATTGCACTTCACGAGTGCTTCGCACGAAATTCGTGCATCGTCGCCCGAATGCAATTTTTTCGACCGCCACGCAAAATACGACGCAAAAAGACAAAAGATATTCATACCCCTAGCAGCACACAGCAGCGGCGGCGTACAAACTCACCTCTGTGCGAGTGCAGCGTGCACTTTCCCTTAACAAGTACTCGTACGTCTATGAGCGGCAGTACTTGGTCCTTTTTGATTCGTGTTTTTCATTTTTCGCCAGCTTCTTGAACATGCGCTGCACTCCAACTGTATTGTCATTGCAGTTGCAACCCCAAATGTCGCGCTCAAAGGCGCAAAATGCATGTGCAAGCGCGTGTGCGAGACAATGCACAAAGGGACAAAAAATTGTTGGCAAAATTTAGGGTTTCGTGCGCGGCTGCGGGCATGCAACGCTAGTCTAATGAAAAGGTTTCGAGTTGCACTTCGAGAACGAACATCTTTTGTTCTGGGGGAGGAGTAGGGAAGGCAGTCGATTAAAATATCACGTTTGGTTTTTTTTTATAGCTGGCTTAAAATTATATTGTTTTCATATGTACGTCAAATATACCAGTTAATTCTAAATCTATAAAACACCATCCGGATGTTAACCTTTCGACAACATCACAAGAAATGTGTTCCCTGGCGAAGACAAGCCGCTTTTAACGAATGCTAAAGTAGTGGGGAGAGCTACATCCAACTAGTTGCTACTCGTTGCTCTGTCCGCACTACCAGTCCAGCACACGTTGCTGTGACAGTGTCGTCTTGGAGCCAAGTACTTTTCCATTCCTTAATTTCAAGGAATTTTTACATGCTGTTTTCTCTCTACTTTCTCACAATTAGACTTAACATGAAAAAACAATGATATAAGTACAACTATTTGCAGTGTTGTTGTCATTTCGTAATATTAGTTAAAAACTACCGCTAGACTAAAACGCTGACATTAGAAGTAAAACTGCATATTGCCAAGAGACCGCCATGGAACGACAACATTGTGATCCGTGTGCGCCGAACCGGCATGCACGAAAATTATAATAATTACTCATTGTGTTTTTCGTCCCGTGCAACAATGCGGGTATTAAAAATGTCGGATGCAACCGCTGCGCGAAAATCACCGTGATCTTGTGATCTCATTTTAGCCAGTTTGCAAAACGCCGCGAGTGCCAACAAACTGCTACATTCAATGAATTCATGATTATAGATTAAGACTGCTTCTAAAGGAGGTTTGACTGTTAGATTATTAGATATTAAAATAAATCTGAATAGAGTAAACCTAGAGGTACCCATTACAAAAGGATAAACGTAAGAAAATTAATGTCGAGCACCTCTATATAATGTTTTTCCAGTGTGTTATTAATTAAGGCATCTGACAAAATTTCTATTATCTATACGGGGATTAGCTATTCATCTCAGCGCATCGGTTCCGTTAGCTTGCACGTTTATGCACATTGCCGATGGCGAGCTAACATGGTGGATGCGCTTGTATTGCGTGTGGGACGCTTTATCGATGCGCTTTATCAGCATTTGGATCGCAATCTGGAGCGCGGCAGAAGCTAGCGGAAGCCGGAGTGGTAGCAAAGTGAGACACGTTACAGAGCTTGTAAAACCGCGTATCATTCAAGTCATGAGCATTTATAGTGTATGGAATTTGCAATATGCTATAATAATAAGAGTGGAAGGCAAAAAACGGAATTTTTACGAATAAAGAATTTTTATTTAAAAACTAATGAAATATGAAATATGAGTTAGTGGTAAAAGATGAACGAAGAATAGTATGGATTGACCCAACGAGCGCTGCGCATGAAATGAGTCATCTCCGTCAAGAACACCGCTTTTTAGCTCGCAGAAAGTAGAGGGGCGAGCGCTACCTTCATTCGGTCGTGCTGTGCGGTGTTCCATTTACGTGCAGCGTACCCACACAGCGCTGTACTAAATTCCACAGCGCCTTTAATATAGAACGAAGAAAGGAAGTCAAATTTATACTAATAGAGGCTAATAATTTTTATTCTTTGCAAGACTTATTATTATATCAGAACATCTTTTCATTCTTGCTGGAAAAAGCTCTCATAATCTTTGAAAATCCTCGAAATACCAATAAAGAATGTTTCCTTAGATTTGCATCGTTTTTCCTTACAATCTCACGCAGCACCCGCCTGTTGCTATGCGCTGCGGCATCCAGCCGGCATCGAAAACACATTTTATGCAACATTCAACCCCTTTCGCCGGCCCCAGACGCAGGAGCGCATTGTGTCGCCGCGCTGCGCTGGCTGCGCGCTCAATCGATTGTCCATAAAAGCAATAAACGTGAAAACGGGAACGCACAAGTTTTGTTTGCGCAGGCCGAAGTTTGGAAGAAAACACGTTGTGGTGCACGCGGGACAGAGTACGCCGCAAAAGGAGGAAGCGACGCCGTCGTCGACGTCGTCCTCGGTGCACCGACGACGCATTGGTGTAGGTCAGCGACCCATCCACGGCGACGCATACACGCAGGCGAATTTGCGCACGAAAATACGGAAAATGAAAAGCGCCGCCTGCAATATCGGTGAGTGCGGTGACAAGGGTGCGAAGAGACATGCTCGTTATGCATGTGGAAGGAAGAAAAAGGAGTGGAATGCATTGCGATGGGGCTGTACACTGTAAACATATGTCATAAGGGTTGGAAATGTTACCAATCGATTGAGAACTTTAGTTTTTGCACTTTTAGGTCTAAAATGTCTCAGATAAACTTAAAAGCAAGGAAAATCCACACAACCAAAACATCAATACTACTCTCTATTTACTCCATTGATTTTCTCCACAAGGATGTTTTTTTTTTTAAAGCAATACAATTATCTAGTATAATAACATCTAATAATTTTAATTATTTATATTCTAATGGCTTACAATGAGCCTGAAGAAAAATATTACAAATGCACCAGTAAATAATGCACTGTCTGTACTGTCTTGTTGCAAATTGGGACAAAATTAAATTTTCAATGGAATGACCATGGAGTGAAGTATGAAAATTGAAGTGTCAATCAATAGTTAATTAATTTATGGCTTAATTAAAGAGACTAAGTGTTTAATCTTTAGTAGAAATTGAAGATATTTATTATTGATCCATATATGACCAGAGTGAACAATTGAAATATGGTAATTGCTATAGATTTCAAGGACATGAAGTTAAATGCCGGTAATTATTTCTTCTAAGCCCAATTAACTTCTAAAATAATTCAAATAAGAATTTTCTTTCTGAAGTAATATTAATGTATCTCAGTGATCAGGTAATAATTTATGCCTTAGCTAATTACTATGATTTTCATCAAAAGAATAAAACTTCATTTTGACTCTTCGTCGATGTGCATGTGAGTTGACTTTCTTCCTATTCTTTTTCCAGGTGTGTCATGAAGGTGTAAACATGATTGTTTTCCCTGAGTCAAGTTCAAGCACCTTTTTGCATGATAAAAATAGCAATAATTACAGCCCAAGTCTCATTATTAAACATATTTGAAATTTAAAATTGTTATTATCATGTTAATCATGATCATGGCAATGCCTTGTACAGTCTAATGAATTATACGAATCAGAACGAATTAAAATACATCAACAGCGGAATAACTCATCTAGCTTAAGCATGCGCACCTGGGCGCAGAAAAACCGTTTGCAAATGCAGTTTTCATTAGAATATACTTCATATAACCCAGCAAGTTCTGCGAATTATAATAATTCTCCTCTAATTAAACAATAATGCAAAACTTAATGCAAAAACTTCCGGAAAATCTCCCGTGGAGATAAGATAAGCTCATTAATAAATATTCATGTGGATATTATTTCATATTATTACAATGACGTGAGGCATATGAAAAGCGGGAAAATTAATAACGAAGAGGAAGCAGTGAGGTTAAGTCGTCCAGTTAGAGGTTAGGAGTTACGGTGACGCCTTTAGGATGCACCCGGATGATGTGAGTGATGTAAATGATGCGATTTGCGAGTCGTTTCCTGCGTCGTGGACATCATCATTCACTGTGTACAGTGTTTACCTGCTCAGTGCCGCATTTGGCGCAAGGAGCTTTTACAGTTGGACTCTTACTCAGTCCGCACGACAACAGGCTACATCAATTTACGCGGCTGTGGATCGCTGAAGCAGAACGGGAACTGGTTCATCATCACTAACGAAGATGAGGATTTTATTAATTAATAAAATATGTGTTTAGCACTTTGTCTTGACTACTTGGCTACTATTGACTACTGTATACACATTGTTCTCACAGCCATCCTGCTAAGACCTCAAAAATATCCCAATCATCTGGATTAAACAAGCAGCGAATTGAATTATATCCAAGAGTCAGTCCGAAACAAATTATTTCCTAGGTACTTAGTCCAATGAACCGTTACTTAACATTACACATCAACAAGACCATCCACAACATTCTCATCTCTTTCCTCTCATGCAATCCATATATCTCTTTCCGGGAGCAGCGAGTAGAATCTCAATGTCTAACGCAAGCACAACGTATGATGCTTTATATGAACTAAGTATCTGCTTATTATATCCCTGCAAGTTGCCAGTGCTGGCAAGAGTTGGGTGTTGCAAATAAATTTGCTCAAGCGCAATCAAGAGTCGATGTGGAAGGTCAGGGGAAAAACGCGCAATTGAGGAAGAGTAAAGCAGAGCAGAACCGTAAAAAGCGCCCGGCGCCGAACACGATGAGCAAGATGAACACGTGCAAGTGTATTTTTAGTGTACAATGCACTGCAATGCAAGAAGTAGAGGAAGATGATGCTGTCGAGGAGTTAAAGAGCGGACGTTAATGTTATTAATAAAATTAATTTGTACCGTTTTGTTTTAGTGCCAGCTGAGTACGAGCATTTTGCAGATGGCAAGTGTTATAGATTAGGCTCAGGTCAATAAAACAACAATTACAAGAAACACTTTATTTTTCCATTTTTCTCAGGGCACTATTGAGATAGATGGATAGTTTCAAATGTAATATGTAAATAGCATTATCATGTGGTATTGCGTCAGTTGAGTACGAGATGGCGCTAGTTGTCAGTGATTTTCTGCATCGTTTTCTTATCTGCCTTATCAGTAGATGAAGAAAACATAACTGAACGAAATTATTACTGGTTTTGTAATAACGACAAAATATTCTCATAGATGGCGCGCTTTGTTATTATTTTTAGTGCGCCTTTAACTGTTGCCTCTTCAATATTTCCAGACCTTATTACAGTAAAAGTATCCCAGTTATTGGAGTAAAACCTCAAATCTAGTTTCATTCAAGCCCGATCCACATTGTCGGTGGCAGCGGTGGCAGTATGCCACACTGGCGCAAAGTAGGCAACCGTGGCCGTCGTGACCGACGTAGTCGTGGTCATGGATGGCGCGCACATACAATCACAACTCTCTCTCAGTACTCCCATGTACCTAATGTGTTTCTATGAGCTTGTAAGTGACTTTCATTCACTCCACTTGCCCATGCACACCCACACTTGTAACGCGGTGACATTTGCCAACAGTCGCAAACACGTAGCACATACGTAATGGGCGGCGTAATGGCAATAATGGCAATGAAAGTTGTCGCAAGCCGCCGACGAGTGTATGTGTATAACGTGCACACACCATGGCAGAAATAGACGCGAGCGCAATGGAAATAGACGCCTGTGAATAATCGTAGGTTATTATAAACGTATAAACGCCGCGATATGGCGATTTGCGAGAGTGTGCTGCCTGTGGGAACATGTGCAGATAAACGTCTAGGACTACATATGTCAGGCGAATGTAAACAGATGCTTTTGTGGGGGGGCATAATCGCATTGAGTTGCGGTTTAGAGCGAATTTCACTAGGAAAGTGTTTTTGGTGAGATTTAAATACTTGGCAATGTTAGCCTTTAAGAAATTGTAGATAATCGTGAAAATGTGGTGTCTATTGGCAACTAACTTTACTTTAGTGACTTGAATTTTAAAGCAAAGTTACCAAGATGGAAATTAGTTTGTAATAAATAAAGAAAAACTGAAATTTAAACTAAGGCTCCATTTTTGGCGAGGAAGTTAGTGTAAAACAACGGAAATTTGATATTGATATGATGTAGGCAACCAATTTACCTTCCTTTTATCTTGTCACATAGCATAAAGGTCCCAGATTGTCTGTCATTTTGTAAAAATTAAAACTCTTAACCTGTTGATTTATTGCCATTGAATGTTTTTAATGAGATATAAAAATAACTTGATAAAATGCTGGAATAAACCTGCCCTATCATAGTTAAACAAGTATATCCATTTATTTTTGTACTTTTATTCAATTGTTGTTTGTCAACCAGGATGTTGTTGTTTGCGTTCGTTCGGCTTGAAGCGATTTGCATACTGTTTAAAAATTAAAAACTAATCAGTTGTCCAAGTCTTGATGTGACACACTGATATTTCGTTGTGTTTTTATCAGGGATCAAATATTTTTTCATAAACCCATATCTTTTGTTTTTATTCACTCTCTATTTGAACTTGGATTCAGTCGTAGAGTAAATATATAGTTTCTATATTTCTATTAAACCAATGCATTTACTGTGTGTTGATTCATCTGAATTTCTAAAAACCACTTGGAAACCTTAAAAGACTCAACACTAATCCAATAAGTTAAGCAAGCACATACAACAGAAGCGCCACCAGGCTGCTATTTTTTCTTTTCTTTTTTTTTGAGGCATTAATTATAATTCAATAAACCGGTTGGCCGAGGCAGGAATCAAGTCCGCAGTGTGGATAAAATCAAGCGACTGCAAAATGCAATCGAAAAACGGACCCGTTGGTAATTTATGCATAAACATCACCAATTAATGTGGTGTAAAGTGTAAACATTCCTTAAATATTTTCCTACCTGAATACCGCCATCGTACAGATTACCATCCGCGACTAGGAGCATAGGAAAAGAACCATATTAGACTTAGCAGCTGTGGGTTTAGTTTAAGTGGTGGGCCAATGCCACGCCGGAATTTTCGGCAGATACCATCGTAGTCGTTTCTATTCGTTATGAATCTAAACACTAAACATGTTCACTGAGTCTCCAATGGAATGCCTGACTCAATGCTAAACCAACTCCAACCAATGACAGCTTAATAAATGGAGTGGGTTTAAATTGTAACCTTCTAGGAAGGTCTATGAAAAGAAGATGTTGGTGAAACAGAATAGATTGGTATGAAGGTTCTACTCGAACTTAATCATAACCTGACTTTGCATGCTTATCATGATTAGGTTTTCTGCAGGAATAAAGAGATTTAATTGGGATCATTTATAGATCTCCTAAAAGCCGAAAAGACTTTTTTCTTGCTCCCGATCCTTAAGAGATTCAGTAATTGCTAGATTCGGTTGCCATGTTTTCACACCTTGTAAAATTGATTGCTTGCACTTGAACTGTGTACACTTGAATTTCAAATTGTACGCCATACACTGTTTTTGGTTACCTCCATTCGTTTCCTCTGAAGGTCAACCAAAAAACAAGTTTTTTCATTCCACTCGCATACTCAGTCAGTACCCGCATTCGTATTCCATATAATTGACACTCACCGTATTATGTTTGGCTGCCTGTCTTAATCCACTTGCTTAGTAACAACAAACTGAGCGATTTAATTCAATATTTTTGCTTGTGGCGATTTGCATTGCAAATGCAACTAATGAATTTATTATTGGACAGTGAGTGGAAAATTTAAACTTGGATTAGAATTAAATTTATAGGAAATCGTAAAATGTTTATGAATGCGTTACAAGTTGTTGTGTAATTAGATATGAAATAAATATGTTGGTTTTCACGTCATTCGAAGGAGCTTGTATAGAATTTACTGCTCATTTATTGGATGCCTGGTTATTATCGGGGATAAAAATTGGTTTTACTGATTTATCAGAGACTGAGTAGTATTGGACTGAATTAATATTAATTATCCTTGCGAGAGGTTCGAGACGCACCCGATGTTAATCCAGTTAATTGATCTTAATTCGTTTCCAACTGGTGGTAATAAAATGAAATTAGATTAAGTCAAACTATGTTAACTTTGCTTGGATTTGTGAATATTATAGGCTATCCTATCAATATGTCAATGTGGAAATTCGGTGCAATCAAAATTTTTATGGACAAGGATAGACTTCGCAATGGTTGTGGAATAAAGTGAAATGATCCAGTCAAAATAACATTTAATTGCACAGAAATCTATCAGAATCACCTGCAATGGATTGGTCCATTATATTTATTTAACATTTTAATGTGTTGCTCAAATATAGAAATCTGCTTTGTTGAAATTTAGGCATTGGTTATAATTACGCTGTTGTAAAGAAAACTATAATTTAGGTAATAATTAATTATTTGATATGTTCATATTTCATTGGGATAATGAAAATTTGCAAAATGCTTGTTTCGAGTGCTGAGTACCTCTAGAAAGAACGACATCTTTTAAACAATAAATGTAAGTTGCATGCTATAAAAAAATTCAGAATGTACATTTAATGGTAAAACGTATTTTGTTTTGGATATTAATTTGAGATGTATCTACACCAAATGTTGGTATTTTTTAAACGTGTATTAAGTGTCAGTTTACTTTGACACAATATTTGATGTTATAAAAATGTTTTCCGAATATTATCATTTTCAATTGTTCATCACACTTTGGATTTAAGTTAATTAGCTGCATTCGCTTTAGTTTAGTATGTGGCATCTGCGAGGATGTCACTGTCGTCGTAAGTGATAATTCGAGAGGTCCACGAGGTCGCGCGATAATTCACGATCTTCGCGCTTTCGACACTAGCGCCACAAAGCCACCGAGGTCTAATGGCTGCGAATCCTGGAAACTGTATGACAGTCGACACTCCACCACCGCA
>JAODGC010000007.1:617706-663946 GCA_027574925.1 Ecitoglossa quadriceps | reverse complement strand
AGTTACAGTGGAATTAGAATTCAATTAATTTCACTTTTTCCATCAACAAATCAAAATACATCTAAATCACGGAAGCACAATTTTTTCGTTTTCTTCTCCGGCCAAAAAAATTAAGCAAAGAAAAATTAAATCAAACAAGTGAAAGTTCTCAATACCTTGATACCATGGCCCTGGACAAATCCAATACCCAGAATTGCAAACATGCATAAAATGAGTATGTTTGTCAATTTCTTCATTTTGAACTTTCCTTGTCCTCCCTTGTCTAGATTAAAACGCCTGCAGTTTAAATGAAATGACTAAAGCTATGTGTTGCAACTGACGAATATATAGCCTATCTATGATAGACTCCATCTCGATTATTTTAATATAATAATTTCCTAGTTTGTTAAGATTCTGTCAATAAAATTTTATGAAGCGCTCAATATGTTTTTTCAACAGGAACCCAAACAATAGAGGTGTAAATCAATCACGCAAGCATCCAGATATCAGGATTTAATTATTTTTTATTTCGGTCTAAAAAATTGATTTCAATCGCAGAGGTATAAATTATTTTGGCATTTTTTCCGATAGGGTATTGATTGGGTTGCCTACTATGAATATAAACAACATATCTTTAGAAGTCCTTGAAAATATTATTACATTATTACACATACGATAAAAATGCGAACTTATTTTACCCACGATTTATTTGCGATGCTTTCTCTGCTTGATGTGGAAAATGTGTTGCAATAAAATTTTAGTACCATAACTGCTCTTAACAGTAGGACCTTTTATACATTATTATGATGAACATAAGTAGCATAGGTACATAGGTAGCATAGGTAATAATATCATCAAATAAGGTTTCTATTCTAAAACGTTGCAATTGTCTGCGGATGCTTTGTGTACGTTGTGAGTGTTGAATGAACAAGTTCATGTATGAAAGTCAGACGTCACACGACAAAACAATTAAAAAATAAAGACTATTCCATGTTGCAGCTCGTAGTCAACTAGGCAATCTATGTACTAGGTAGGTACTAGGTACGGTATACAGTTGTAAGTAAAGACTGTACTGTACTGCTCAGTACAGAGCCTTCTGAACCTATCGCATGAAAGCAGTACGTTAGTGATAATACCATGCACGCGTAACAATTCCGTGCATTCCGTGGTTTTACAGTTTATAACATAAAAACAATACAAGCAAAAGCACGCAGGAACAAAGCAAAGTCATATGATATACCTGCACTAGCCTGGAATGTCTGAACTGATGGATTTTTTTGATCTAGAATCAAATTTTACAGTTGTACCAATATGGAAACTCAAAAGTTTAAGAAAAGAATTAGTTGAGGTGGGCTTGTTTTAGTGGCATCTCTTAAAAAACAATTAAATTATCTCAATGAAACAATAAAAAAGAAGAGGAATATTGTTGATATGAAAAAACAAATATTAATGATCTTACAATGACTATATGTAGAAGTGTGCTTTTTATCCATTTTACGTGTTTTGTGTACTTTGTGCTTTTCTTTAACTTATATATAGAAGCAGTGAGTACGCATGCGCGATGTGCTTAATTATAGTACAGGGCGTCTTAATTTTAGCGTCGCTGAGCGTCTCCCGCGACGTCGTGACGCAGTCCACCCGCGACGCTTGGGTTGGTTGGGCGTGGATTTGCTTAAGTCACATTTCAATTAAATTCCTAGAATTGACAGTGGATGCCTTCATTGAGATCATTTCGATAATTTTTCAAGGCATAAGTCTACAATATTTATAACGCATACGTTTAATTATTGTTGGTTGATAAGTTGAAAGTTTTGAAAGTTGTGCAGTGCTGCAAGCGAGCAAATAGCAAGTGCAGTGTAATCGAATTTTGAACTTCTACTGGTTATTGTTGGTGTGAACAACATGGGAGCACACGTCACCTTGAAAATGTTGTAACTGCTGAATAAATAACCGCTCAGCCAATGAACAACAAAAAGTAGCCTTCGTGTACATTGAACGAAATTAATTGGTTATTTTCAAGTTTTGAACAAACCAGAATAACAACAATTCATCACTCTGATTAATCTACAAGACACTAAATGAAGTATTAGTAAACAGGATAACGTTGCCAAGGATGAATAATATTGATAAGGAGTCTGCACACTCAGACCTATGAGTAACAATGGTGGAAAATCGGATAAAGTGGAGGAAAATGTTTTAGCATTACACTAATAAATACTCATTAGTTGTCAGTGAAACTAAATAGAGCTCATTTCTATAAATCGCATTCGTGCAGAACACGTCCTGCAAAGAAATCATTAAATAAATCTGTAAAAATGAAGAAGTTCTGTAACAAAATCACCCACAATCAATGGCGCGTCAGTGTTCCTAATCTAAATACCTCGCTTTTCCGAAAATCTACCTCAAGTTGTGATCAAGATTCAACTGGAACTGAAAAAAAGAGGATATCATCGGGAAGTTATGACCTCCCAGCAGCACAACGTGAGTATGATGTTCATGGTAGGGTCACTTCAGCCAGTCAACATTCTCTCCAAGTGCTAACCGACTCGAGCAGTACTGGTTCCTATAAGGATGCCAGACAGGACGAGGAGGATGAAAACCAAATTGAGATCTACGACGTTGTTGATGTACATCCAAGTGTCCGAATTGTGGAAAGTCGGAATTTAAGCCAAAGTAACAACAGATACGAATATGATGTGCCTAGAATTCAATTCTGTTTCATCGAAGACGAAAATGGGAAACAAATCAAAAAGGAAATCCTTAGTGGAAGGGACTCTAAACAATCCAGAATCAATGATGAGGTTGTTCACGAAGTTGATGAAGAAGATGATATCGCAGACTATGAGAATGAAGTTAACTTAGGGCAAACCAGACACCGAAGTCAACTCCAAATCTTTGTCACTAACACTCTGAATGATATCACAACCGATATCAAATTCGATAGTCCCCAGATGTCTCCTGCATCACTAGCATTGCCAATGACAGGAAATCCGGTGATTAAATTCGGTTCCGATCCGAATCTAAACCTGCTCCATTCGCATGTGCGCAATAAGTCTCATTATCATCATCACCGTGATCGTGACGATGATTGTAATGATTCGGACGGGTCGGACGCATTTTACAAAGTCCCCCGTCGCATTGATCATTATCAAATCACCAGCACCGCCAACCGCCTCTCGAAATCGCTACATGACTTCAACATGGACGAGCTGGACTTGCCGCAGTTGTCGCTGAGCGTTGAAAGCATCGAGCACATTTCCTGCAGTCAGGTGCTACCCAACATGTCGGGGGCCACCTATGACACCTCTGCGAACAGGAGCGATGGCGGCAGGGAGAAAGCGACGCCGCGTCGGTGGGAAACCTTCAAGGCAAAGTTCGAGCGCTTCAATCGGGCAATGGAAGATCACGCGGCCACGCAACGTGTTGGCGCCTTCCAACAACATGACAAGTACGCGATTAATATCGAAGGGATGTACAAGACATCGCGAGAAAAGTGTAAACGGATCATCAATAAAACGGGGAAGATATTCAAGCGGCAGGATGGAAGTGGGGGTGATGATAAGCCAGTGAAGCCGTCCAAAGTAAACGTGTTGAGTCGCTTAAATAAGACCGCAAGTGAAAACAGCAGTCAGATCGTGAAGAACGATGCGTTTTTTGCGAAGATTACCGCGAGTGACATTGAGTATGTTTTACCGAGGAGAGACGGTATTGAAGAAGGTGCAAAGGTGCAGGACAATGGTGAGAGTGGACCAAAATGTGAGAAGAAAAACAATGCGATTAATGAAGGTGAGAACCGTGAAGACCTCGGTGAAAATAGAAGTGAAAAGTCTGATAAGGAGAAAGATCTGGCAAGTGATAGTAAAGTGAATGAGGCGTGGAATAGGAAGAGGATAAGTGGGGCCATCGCTGAAGAGGTTATGTTAGTGAGGAATAATTTTAGGAAGAGTCGGATTCAACTTGAGGTAAGCAATTTTAAAAGCAATAAAAGTAAATAAATCGATCTATGGGGAACGTAACTCTTACTCATTTGTTAATTAATTTAGTACTATTTTCACCTGCATTTGTACTTTGCACACGTGAGAGTCATGACAGTTGAGATGCGAAAACAATTATCATGTTTATAAATAGACAAATAGACTTGTTTGCAACTCGCACGAATGCATTGCAAATTTCAACATATTTTCTATCATGGCATAGGATTTATTGGTATAATAATACCAATAAATAGTTTTAATTAAGAAGGAAACATCTTCACGAAAGTAATGCAGCAACTTAAGTGCATATTGAAGCTTTAGCTTGAATTATACCCGTCCTTTTGTTTGCACTTTGCAATTTCTACAAGTCTATTTCAAAACGAAATTTACTAACAACCTTTGCATATGTGGTATGTACCTACTTTCGACATTATGCGGGCATAAAATATCTTGCCAAGTTTCCTCATACCTCCTTGTATTAAGTAATATGTTTACTATGAAGTAACTAATATTAGATTATGAAAATAAGAGAAGTAAACGAAGGAATTCTTGATATTAAATTGCAAGGAGAAAATATAAAATATTCCTTTCTTCATAAACTTCGAATGTAGTAGCTTTGAAAGAAACTATTCCTACGTGGGATATTTTCTGCTTTGGCTTTTAGCCATTTAGGGATATTTGCCTATGTGAAAAATAAGCAAAGATGTTTCACCTACACTCCATATGATTTGTATCATCCATTACAATAATTACCTTGTGCAGATTTCCATCTTTCACTCATCTGCTGAGCTCATCATCGTCGAAAATAAACTCAGCACGCGGTAATCGCACGATATTAGATTCGACGCTAAAAATAATTTACTAGCACACGTTGTGATCGAAAATGAGCATGAAAACTATAAGCACACAACCTGCCTTCACTATTGTTAATCTGCAGTCAAAACACGTGCAAACTACCATTGGTTAAATATTAACCATGCACAATCTTTCACTTGGTAAGAGTCCGAAATAATTTCAATAATTTGAATGTTCCGAATGTCAGTGTCGATGATTAATTTCATTCTTACGTTATTTTTTTATTGCAACTGTAGAAAATCTTTACAAATGATTTATATGAGTTGAGTGTATATAGGTTATGTTTAGTTGGCATGTTGGTGGTATTTCCATGTGGAGTATCGTGTGTGAATTTAGTGTTTTGCGTTCATTTCGTTTCGCGTGTTCAATGTTCAACATTAAAAGGAATCTCGTGTTCTTTGCCAGTTCCCGACCAGCTTGGCACAGCGTGGATTCAGATTACGACGGTGTAATTGATATTAATGTGCCACCACGTTCGTTTTATTCTAAGCTAAACTAACTAAACAAAATCAAGCTAACTGGTGCATATTTATGATTTACGAGTTAATTTTAATTGAATTAGATGTAAATTAAATGGTTCCGATGTGAAAATGTTTTCTACTTATTTTAGGTTCTAAGGAATTTACTGAACAGGGTATACTTGATATAAATTTCTATTTGCGATTTATTGAGTGCATTAAATGGCCAACACGGGACTTAACGGGATCGAGCTCTATTAGTGCCATTATTGGAATCATTAATGTCGTCTTACATGGTCTCTTCTATTGCTGAAATAGTGTTGATTCTACTACTGGTTTGCTAATTTTGGCAGAATTTCTCTTCATGCGAAGAATCACTAAAATTGGATGAGAAAGTTTTTTTCCATGATTAGCAGTGAACAGCGAACATTTACAAATGTGGTTGGAATTAGTAACTTGTTCGAAATATCTATTTCTTCAAATCTCTCTTTATGTGATTCAATTTATTTAATTTTTATGCTTTGTTATTATTTTATACACTAACATATAGTCGTGAGAAAAATGAGTACATTTCAGTTACTCAAAAATAAGATAAGTTGATGTTATATTAATGTTACTTGTATTACTGACATTTTTCTCCATATGTATATATTTGGAAATAAATCTCACTAGCGTGAAATAAACTGTAATATAATTAATTATTCCAGTAATAACATTTTATTTAGAAGAAAACAAATTATTTTTATGTGTAATCTATGGGAATATATCTTATTAGGTATATATACTCCCAGCAGGATTCGAAATTTGTGGATCCCCAAATATATGATTCGCTGTCGCTGCTACAGACAGACAGCTTACCAACTGAGCAAGTTGGTAAGTTGAGCAAATTTAAAGCTTAAAAATAAATAGTTTCTTTATAATTTCCGTATTGCCTTTAATTGTATTATCTGAAACGTGAATAATATCCATTGGGATTTGAGTTATTCTCAAAGATATGAATGTCGTCAATAAAGGACTTTTTCCAATCCTAAATAAGCCGCTAACGATAAGGATGTTAAATGTCTTAATCCCATTCAATTGTAAAATTGAACTTTGAATGGACGATTCTCTTTGTGTATTTCGGGGATAACAACCAGAAAAATAATCAACTTTTTATGTTAATTTGTAACGAAGGTATCAATTTAAAAATCGGCTGATTTTAACTACAAGTTCGAACAGAACGTAATCCACGGAATGTGGTTCTTCACTAAATACACCTCCATACATGATTAACTAATAAAAAATAATTTGCTCACATTTTCTGTACTCCTCACTTCTCAATCAGCATTCTCTAATACCACATTTGCATCAATTTACCAGTAAGTAGCTTACGGTTCGTCCGCATGTTTCGCACATTATAAAATCTTAATTAAGAATCAAGTAAATACCACGACTTCGAAATGTTAAACAAACATCGAATGCAATCACTCTATATCATTGTAGTCTTGAATGTGAATGTTGTTCGCATTCACGATGATTGCTTTGAGCAGAATCAACTGAATAAACTGAAACGAATGCACAACAAGCACAAAATAAGCATATGCGACGCACATTTATCTATGCACTTCATCCGTAACGTGTACTTGAATAGAAACGTAAAAACAGTGCATCCTATTATTAACTATATTACGTACATTACGATTGCTAACTGCTGATGGGTGAAATGTCATAGTAGGAAATTATGTGTTTGCTGTGCTAAACAACTAAGTTGTTACTATATTTAAATATTTAACTTATGTGTAAAATCTTGTTGAAACAAATATTGTTTAAGGATTCGTTGAATGTCCGGAGATTCGGTTCATTTATTTAATGCATACTTTATGCTAAATGCCATGAAATGACCTAAAATGGTGGCTTGCATAAGATCCGATACTCAACTTTTCATTGAAATCATTACTTGAAAATCTCTAAGTACGGTTTATGTGTTGTTAACAATTATTTCCGCCCATTACTAATGACCTGGTACCATAACTGACTTCATCGACTTGTTAACGACTTTGTATCTGATTAAGCAACATCCACACATCAGGTGCTATACGCAAAATAGGCACAAGTTAAATATCAATCATAAGAAGTGAAACAGAAAATGGTTGTTGTTATAGGAACCATCACAGGATGTATTATATACCATAGAATGGCAAAATGGTTGAAAGCGAGCAATGAAGAAACTATAAATAGCAAAAACTCAACACAATTGTCGCTGAAAACAAATGAAACAAGCGAAAATCATCTAATTGCAAGTTACAATTCGATTATGTTGAATAATAAGTGAAAGTTATTTATTGAAAGAAATTAGAAAATAATAAAGGGAAATTCGCAGACATCACAGAGAAAAGGTGAAATTTTATAACATGATAAAGAAAACACTTCGATCACAGACAATTACTGGTAACAATTGAAAGTATCCAAGTAAAAATCGAGAATATAATGTCTAGTTGTTTGTATCATTAAATAAATTTCTAATCCAGTTTTTTCTCTTTTCAGGGCCAAAATGGATTCGATGATTTACGACGCTATGTGAAACAAGGAGGAGATTTCGCCAAGGAACTAGCAGCGATTTTACAAGAAAGGTCCGACGCGGAATTGCAATATTCAAAATCTCTATCAAAACTAAGCGTCAAACTGTCCCGAGCATGCCGAGAAGGCGTAGGTGGTCTTAACGAAGCATGGAAAGCAGTCGCAATTGAAATGGAAACCAGAGCAGAAGCCCATAGACAAATGTCCAATGTACTGCTGGAAGAAACAGCCAAACCTCTGAAAATCCTTTCGGAGAACCAACACAGACAACGTAAACATAGTGAAGCTATGGTTGATAAAGCTGCTAAAGTATTATCTGAATGGAGGGTTGCTGAAGGGAAAAGTAAGAAGCATAGTCATGCATGTGCAAGGGATAATGAGAAACTACAGGACGCCATGTTGGAAAACCGGATGGCTAGAAGTACGAGTTTAATCCAACTGCCGAATATTCATAAGACGAACAGCGATAAAGATAATGCCAAAGTATGTTATTTTCTATTCATTTATCAATGATTAAATGATACATAATTATCCTTTTAGTTGGAAGGAAAGAAAAGAAAAGCAGAGGACGCTGTGAAAAAAGCTGATATTGAGTATTATTCGCATTGTGTACGATCCGAACGAGCTAGGTACCTATTAATTTCCGAAAAATAATTTATACATTGTAATAAACTTTAATGTGGTAGGTTGGAATGGGAATCAGCTGTATTAAAAGGTGCCTCAACCTTCCAAACTCTAGAAGAAGAACGCCTGAATAACTTAAAGGCAACCTTATCATGTTACCTGAAACACAACGCAGAATTTACACCTAAACTTGATGAAGCCGTTGTCAAAATACGTCTTCCGATTGAAACTGCAGAAGCTCAAAAGGACCTCTCTACATTTGTTAGTCTACGACAGTCATCACAGCAAACTTCAGAGCAACTTCTCCCTGACTTCTACTGTGAGCATATTACTTTAGCGATGAATCGAGAACGAAGGAAACAAGCCCTTGTCAAATTACTACAGTTAATTAAATTGGACATTGAACGGGAACGTAAAGCAAGGAATGGTCTTGAGAATTTGTCAAAGGCAATTAAGCAAACGCCTACTTTTGGAGCTGAGGATTCACAGCAAACTGTTGGAGAGAAACTCTACCATGTTAGTCAATGCTTAAATATGATTAAAGAGCAACCATAATTTAAGGTCTTGGTTTTGTAGATGAAATCAATGTTAACATATCTAGAAGGTGCGAAGTATAAGGTACAATCAGCTCTTGCTGAATTGGACTGCAGACCAAGGACTGGACATCCCTTAGCTTCTCATATTACTGTTACTAGGGACAAAGCTGGATTACAACAGTCTATACTTAAGGTAACATCCTCATATTTCTTCTTTCTGCGTTTTAACGAATGATTATATGCTTTAGGCCCCACTTTGGTTAAGAGACCAATGGGCAGATGGTGAAGAAACCAAAAACAACAGACAAAACAATCACAACATTTCAAAAGATAGGGATTACGATGTTGAAAATAACTGGATAGATCGTGGAATGGCCGATGGTAACTCTAATCAACATGACTCGGATTTCGGTAAATGCATCTCATAAACTAAAGGCAATTAACAAAATTAATACGTGTTAAACTTTCAGATGAATTCTCATCTCAAGGTAGCTCAATCTGTGGAGGCAACTGTCACAACGAAGAAACGATCGAACATATTGAAAATGGCGAAAACGTCCAACCGATAGCCGAATGTAAAGCACTCTATTTATACACCCCCAATCTACCAGATGAATTAGCGATTCGCCCAGGTGATAAAGTTGTGGTTTACCGGCAACAAGAAGATGGATGGTGGCTTGGTGAATGTAATGGTAACGTTGGTATATTCCCAGCCACATATGTTGAAACAATAAAAACGTAAAGGAATCTAAAATAAATGATGCAACTCAAAATAACATTACACACTTTGTAATATTCTAACATTAAATAAGATGATATTATGTGTTAGTAGTAATGAATGATCATGAATCATCAAATGTGATATGAATATTGTTTCTGGCTTGGTTGAGACTGAGTTTAAACAAGTTCAATTTTTATTAATAGTATTTGCAACAGGTGGACTTGGAAGGTTTATTATAGTATGAATATTAATGAACATTGACTTGATTCGAATTAATTTAATTTGTAACATATTTTACGCGAATTGTTTATGTTAATGTTTATGTTCATACAACAGGAGGAGTACATGTATAAAATGTATTGTGTTTATATATTAATAAATAATTGTGTTATTTATAAAATAAAGCGTAAACTAGATTTTTCAAATAACCGAATGATCTAATTGGATGCATGGATGTACAATTATTGTCTATCATATCATTATGTGTCTTATCCCTTTTGTACGCGTATGCCGTGTGTAGGGTTTCGTGGTGTATGATTGGGAGCGTACTGTTGACTATGACAGTCTTAGACCGACACCATACTCGACCTGCCACCACTGATTGCCTGGTAGCTGGACCGTGTGTTCGAGAAGGTGCAGACCTACGATCTGCCGAGTTATTATTTATAAGAATCCTTTTTAAGCCTTTTTCTCTTGCCCATAATATATGATAATTTGAATATTGCACTTTAATGCAATAGTCAAGCGGCCCAACAAAATAAAGCCGGTTACATAACATCCTACGTTGAAAATCGACTAAACAGATTTCTCTTTGGTCACCGTTGCAACCAAACCAAAATTGATTTAACAACTTCCTACGACCCTAATACCATATTTCCTACAATCTAGCATCAAACGTTCCTCAGTTCTTCCAAACTCATAACTTAACTTTGTGACCAAAGTGACAATATCTACCCTTTACCTTCCAATAGTATATTTCAACTATACTTTGCCCTATCATTTTTCCATGGCCACCTCCGGACGTTTACCACCAGGTTATACCAATCCGTCTGCTTTGCCACCTTCTTCTTATCGCCCTTATATCAAAGAACATTCAATTCACGCTCCCTCTTCACAACTTCTGGAAAACTATCGCAAAAATCCCTTAGATAGACCACCTGGTTACCTCCCTCAAGCAGAAGACTATCTAAAATACCCTCAAGAATTAAAGCCCCTCGGTGTTTTAGATTATTCAGCCCAAGGACGAACTGAATACTCCCACGAACAAGGGTACCGAGGAATACGCCCTGTCATAGATACATTTTCCATTACTCGATTTAGTCCAGGTGAATGGAGACAAAATAATCAAGATATGTTACTAACATCCCATGAAAAGCAGAATCAGTGTGAGAATGCCGAATGGGGCGGATTGAAGTGCATTGAATATGTTAGACAACAAACGGACGATGCGCAAAGGGTAAACAATGAAAGATTATGGAAACGGCAACAAGATCTTCAGCATTGGAAGATTCAGCTTGAAGATGATATTGAACGAATGAATGATGAGATTGATTTGTTAAAGAAAGAACGTGTGAGGTTGCATAATTCGAGGCAGATGGTGTTGATACCAATGTCAATTGGTAACGTACAACGAATTTAGTTGCTTAAAATAAAAATAAATGTGTATTTATTTTATAGCCCGTGAAAGTTTGCACAGGAGAACAAAGCGTGTTGATATTGAACTGGTAAGAGATGAAGTAGAAGAAGCCCTAACAGTTGAAATGTCCTTATGTGCACAAATTAAGGACCTTCTGGAACAAACCCTGAGAGATTTGGAGATGCAAATGATTGAAAACACATCTGCTCAGAGGCAAATGAGTTACGACTGGGCAGAAAAAGTAAAAGCGTATGAATTGGAATCAACAAATGCAGATTTGAGGAATTACTCTACAACGATCCAGTGGAAACATGGAACCACACAATTTCCTAATGAGTTAGTAAAGTACTTTATTTTGAGACAGTTAATAATTTCATAAAATTAAAGCCAATCGACGGTTGAATTATGGAACAAATTCGTGAAGAACATTCATGAAAACGGTGAAACAATTCGGAAAAAGTCAGCAAAATTCAGAGGAACTTTAGATGCCATTTTGATTCATGCAGCAAGGGATTTACGCACTCAAGCCGATAAAGTAGAACAAGCACTACAAAATAGAATTGCTACTACTGAAGAAATGAGAAGGCAACTTGAATTGGAACTTAAGAAAGTTTGTTTTCAAACAAGTTTTCGTCGTTAGTTTTCTATCGGATTCTGGTTGCAGGTGATGAGGAAGATAGCAGATGCTGAAGGAATGTTTCCTAAACTGAAGGAATCCATGCAACGTCTTGATTTCCCCATGAAAGTTGCCCAAACCCGTCTAGATAACAAATCAATTCGTCCCAAAGTTGAAAACTGCCGGGATATCTCACAATATGGGTAAACCATTCATATCAATTTAATCTAGTCATGAACACCAATGCAAACATACTTTTCTTCCTAAAGATTAATTAATGAAGTAAAGCTACTCAATGAAAGCGTCTCTGAACTTCGTGCTCACCTCTCCACATTGGAGGCCAGCCATAGCGAGCTACAGGTGCTGTGTGGTCGTCTCGAACGCGACTTAGCACTGAAAAGGAAGAGTCTTGAAATCGACCGGTGGATCTTGAACGACGTGCGATCTCGCTTCCCATCCGCGACGGATCTTTGCGGATACATTGAATCGATGTAATCAGTTTGCAAACGCACGCACGTGACATCAGTTTTCAATGATGCATCCCGCATCTATAAGTCTAAAGAATCCTAGCAAATCAAAAACAAGCAAGCCTATTATAAGCCACAGTCGAAAATAAATCAGAATTAGAAATAATGAAAACGGAAATGAAGAAGTAGTAGAATCGAAAGCTGTATGAAATTAATGAAATACTTTTGAAAAGGTTAGCTGCACTGTAAAACACTAGGTGTCGAGAAGCCTCGCACACCTATTACAGATTCGTGCAAATCTCGCACGACTATGCCAAATAAATGGCACATTCTTTCACCGTATCTTCATATTAATTTCTTGTTTCACTGCCAATAAGCTAATCACTTGTAATCACTTTTATTTCAAATAATACTCCTCTTCAATTTGTTTTACAGAAATCACAATCCTCAGACACTGTTATTTAATCAAATGTCTCGTTACCATTTGCCATCCATGCCTTACCGATTTAATTTGGTATTAAAGAACCTTTAATGTTGATTAATGATCAACATACACGCAGGTTCAAAGAAAGTCTATAAAGGATGACAAATTGTGTTCAGAGCTAAATGTTATCTTATTCAATAATATTCTGATCGTCGATTCTGTTCGAATACAAACACCTTAATACTTTCGCGTGTAAATTAAATTATATGCGTTGAGAGATTTTTAACTTCAAGATAAATAATCCTGTGTGGTATTTTTTCATTAATTAATTCATCACTTTCTTTTCACTTAACATTTCCACTTCCTAATGCGTGAGAGAGTAGCATCTTCATTAATATTAACAAATAATGCGAAAGAATATAATTATTATGTTATTTTTTAGACAGTTGCCTTTGATAGTAGGAAAACTATTAAAGAAGAGGCGAAAAATTTTACTATCCACCATTGATTAACACTTTAAACTATGAATTTGTCTCATTTATTCAACTTGAGATAAAAAACTGAATATTAATGGAGGGGTTTAAGCATGAAATAACTGAATTGACTGAACTAACAAAATTACATCATTACCTACGTGACTTATTAGATAAATTAATAAGTGCGGTCAATGTCCCTCAACATCTATCTTCAATATAATTGTTCATCAGTATCAATGGCACATACTTACTTGCAATGCACATGGCTAGCTAGCACTTGTCATATCAACGCGAATCATATTGCGGTGCGCTTTCTAAAAACTCTTCGTCTGCGTCGTCCACTACCGCCACTGCCTTCTGACAGTCGTGTACGTCTTCGCGGTCCTCGTACTCTTCATCATCTTTGCCATACACACAACGCCTTCGCGGCCTTCTGTTGCCAGACGTGTTCTTAACAAGTCGGCAAGATTAAATTGGGTGTATTTTATTTGTTAAGAATTCTCCAAAAAGTTATCTAGTCGGGACATACTCATATAGTGCGTCATAAATGTAACACAATCATTTTTTTTAACTATAACGATTTAGATTCAAACTTTTCCACTTTAAGCAATTATATAAGCCTAATATTTTATAGTAGTGTGCAATTGAAATTTCGAAGTAAAAAAATGTCTCGTGTGCGCAATTTAATACACAAACACGCGTTGTTTGCACATTTATTAAAGCGACAGGGTGAATCCTCATGATCGAAATTCATTTGCATTTTTCAATATTATTCAACAAATATTTAGTTTGGGTGCCTTCAGCGAGTGAGGTCCAGTGGCAGTAAAGGAAAACTTATTAGAAGTGTATTATCGAGTTTGTGACATTAATAATTAACATTTAAATTGTAAAATAAATAAAAAGAAGTGCTTATATGAGGAGTTAAACAATTCACATCAACTATATAAAATGAGGCTGTTAATTCATATTCTACAGGTATGTGCGAGTGTATATTATATTTCATATACTTATATAATTAAAGCACAAGCAGTAAGTCTATGTTTTTAGTTACAAGCATTTTTCCAAGGTTTTTCTTATCTTCTCAGTGAATAATATGCGTTACTCAAGTCTCGAGTCAAGTCCATTCTTAATATGTATATTGTTTAGTTAATGCAAAGAATTAAATTGCGTGAAAACCAACAACGAAACAAGCATGAATTACAAAATCACTAATGCATGTAATTTAGCGCTCCTTGCAATAGGAGTTGACTTGTGTTAATTGTTCACAGCTATTGTAGAATTCACGTATTGTACATATTTCTGTTTAAAATAATGAGCATTTGAAATATTTCTATTTGGATGACCATTGCTCTTTTTATTTGAATATGAGAAAGGTTCAAGCAAAGTAAAGCAAAAATAAGATGCTTGTAACGTTTACAATTGAATCGTAAAAGTAATTTTCTTTCTACGTAACAAGGCTGTCTTTTGAAAATTTCAAAATAATTCATGCGAATTATGAGATTTTGTACATTTTGCAACATTTGCACCATACGCGTGCGGTTATGCCATCATTCTACAAGATAAATAGCAGTCATTGCAAGCCAAACACTAAATGTCTATAAACCACAAAACCAAATTTGAATATAAAGCATCATAAAGCGTATGAATGCAAAAACTGCAAACATTCACATCACATATTGTCTGGCTGTTATTACTTTTCCACGAATATAAAGAGGATTTGGAAACATGACATTCAAGTTATTCTGAATCAAGCTGTGCCAAATAAAATTACTGTTGACCACTCTTCATTTGGCTACTCATAAAAAGGTGACTCCAATATCATATTTCCAACAAGAGTCGAGTTTCATAGTTAATGTCAGTGTTGAAAGTCATAATTCATCATTGCCTTTCTATTTAGTAATCGTAAATATTTCATTAAGTGATTAACGCGGTGAATACATTTAAAACAAAAATCGTTTACTATTTATGAGGTATTCATGCGACATTAGCTATTTTTATAGTAAGACTATAGATTATATCGAATAATTTTATTAACAATGCGATTTTCTCGAAGGAAAGTTTGCTTTTTATTCATGAGAGGCGCACCTACATATGTTACCTGAGTTGAACTTTTATGATATGTAAATTGAATAAGATATATCCTCTTATTGAGTCATACAAATACTAACAATAGCTGTCCCCAATTGATAAAATCCAAAGTACAATTATTTTAATAGATGATGTCGCCATTATAATCTAAGTGAAATATTCTACTATAAACGCTATTTCTTAGAAAACCGTCTTGGAATATCGTGATATATATGTAACATTGTTAGTAATATTTTCAATTTCGACGTTGCAAATTACTCAGATCAAACATATCTAAAGAAACAGTTTAAAACTATTGTAAGACTACAATGTTATTCGTAATCATTAATTAATTTTAATTCCACTACAAAACAGGTGTATACTACATATTTGTTGGGTTTCAATATATCGTTAAAAATTCCAGCAACTAATATTCCCTTTCAGCCACATTTCAAGTATTGTCTTATTATAGATTCATTACTAGTTAGTATTCTCCAAGCGTTTGCTTTTGTTTGTTGTTAACGAGCACGCGTAACACTTTCTTAGGAAAATGATAGACTAGCAGAAATTGAATTGCTTTCTAAAGTATAAACACTTTAAGATAATTTATATTCCGTGCACATGCTGACTGAATTACTTCATCTTCTCCTTGGTGAACCAATAATTATCGATTGATGGTTTTGTACATCAGATATATTAATTCAATTTGTATTTCCAGACCATAGTTTTATTTAACAACTGCGGAAGCATAACGACAGCATGTTCATCGGCATACGGGGTTAAACCTTGTCCTTATATACCCTCACCACCAGGGAAAAGACCACCATGTGCCAAATACGGATACACATATTGCGAGTATCCAGAACACTATCCAAAGTAATTGAAATGTCACCATAATTAAAACATAAACAACTATCTAACAGTGTGCTTTTTAATCTTAGAGATTTAGTAATGCACCTTTTAGAAAAATGGAAATTCGATCACGGGACGCTGTTGCAAAATGAAACACCTTCTGATTACAACACTTACTCTCATGCCTCGAGCGATAGTTACGGCCCTCCAACAACTACAATATCATACCCATACCCAGCACCAGTTTATGGGCCGCCTCCATCTACCAACTCTTATGGTGGTTCAAACCGCAATAGTTATATACCTCCACCTCCAATTCATTATCCTAACTTTCATAATGTACATAATCAGACCTACCCCCAACCTCAAGATTATTCTCAACCTGGTTACACCGGACATTATCAACCGACAGGATTTCCATATAATAGCAACAGTTACCACGATGTTCAGCGGAATCATTACAAGAATTTCCAACCAGAATTCAGCAGATTCCAACAGAATGTTTGGAATACATGGAATTCACGGAAATTTTATACGCGGAAAAGACGATCTATATTATGGGGGCATTCGAATAATAGCTTTAATTCCACAGCTTTACATGGAAGTAAATTAGAATATTTAAATAGAAAGAAAAGGCAGTCTTTCCGACGTGAGCCAATTCAATTGTGTGAATCTTTTTCGCAGTATATTATACCTCGAGCCGCTATGAATAATAAAGGTGATTGGATGTACGTGGTGAATGTACCGGAAACAGATGGGAAGTACTCTCAACTGGTCAAGAGTGAGACTTGCGCGTAAGTGTAATTTACACTTACTTGAAATCTACGTCAACATTTTAATCCAAAGTCATTGCAGGCTAATTTACCATCGTTTCACTAAAACACTAATTTCAAGCAAATTATACATCAAATACATAATTAGCCTCATTGAAATACTGTTCTCGTGAAACTTGAATGTTGATTTCAAAGAAAAACGAATTAAAATTTTGCTGCATTTCAGGCGGACAGGTCGCTGCTCGAATCTTTGCAGCATTCCAGACGGGTACACTTCCCAATGTGAGCAACGTTATGTCCAGAAAAGACTTGTTGCTGTAGAACCAGGTGGCAGCAACCTTTACACCGACGTTTTCTGGTTTCCCAGTTGTTGTCAATGTAACATTAATAGAGTCTAACTCTAATCCACATCTAGATGTGTTACTTAAATTATTGAGTCTTCTTTGTTTATAAGCTGTTTTGTGATCTAAATAAAGAAATATTATACTTACTTTGTTTAAATAATATCTCCATCTACTTGTAGCACATTATTTCCTTTGGTTCAAACACTTTTTCGCGTAGTCCTTACAGAAGGTACATAAATGAACACAAAGCCATACAAAATTTACATATTTACTTAAAATACAATTACCTACACTCATTCAGTCCTAGTAGCTCTGCCTAACACCTTAGGCATCTTTTTATTTGTTGAATCTTCCAACTCCTTTGCTTTGTAGTAATGAGGTGCTACTTCCAATAGCCATTTGCTCTCGATTTCAATTACACATCTCATAAACTCCTTAGTTGTAAAAACTAGCTCGTGATACAACACCCATCGTGGTAAATCTTCGAATAATGCGCTATTAGGATGTATCGTTACACTCTATAAACAAAATACCAAACAAGTAGTTAGCTTAAAACATAAATGTGCGCTAAAAGTTATTTTATGTTTTACCTGATTGTGTTTTACTGTTTTATAACTACCAGACTTGGAAAGTCGCGCGATGTGATAAAAGTAGCCGGAGGTTATGGCTTTCCGAATATTGTCGGTCTCCGTCACATTCGAAACCATTTCGATCTCGACGCGCTGCATCAAACCAACAATCTGTTCGCGGACATCACGGGCCCGCTTCATGGAACGGTATTGAATGAAATTCTCGTAGCACCATTGAGTTGAGTAATCAGAATCTCTCCATTGATTGTATACATTTAATAAAGAGAGATGATCACCATTCATGTGATTGAAGTTCTTGCGCGCGGTATCGGCGTGTATGATTTTGTCTTTGGGACGGTAGAAAATGGCACCGTTGACTGATAACATGGCGGAAATTGTCACAACTTCCTCAGCACACTTATACCTGACAGAAATTTACAGGATACCACTGAATAAAATCGGAAACTAATATATCACACAAATACTTACTTTTCAGCAGCTAATAACATCTTTGCCATCATAGGATCCACCGGAAATTCCGCCATTCTCCGACCTAACTTTGTCAACTCTCCGTGGTGATTTAAAGCTCCCAATGCATACAACTGTTCTAAAGCAAGCACCAAAGTCTCATGTGGTGGAGGATCCAAAAAATCAAAATGCACTAAATCAGTAATTCCCAAAGCCTTTAGCATCAAAACTGCATTGCCCAAATTAATCCTCTGAATCTCGGGAACTGTGTTATCTTCTAACTCATGTTTATAAGACCAAGCAGTGTACAACCGGAAGCACTTTCCAGGAGCAACTCGCCCAGCACGTCCTGCTCTCTGATTGGCCGATGCTTTCGAAATAGGCACAACCATCAAACTCTCCATACCAGTTCGGGAATTGAAATGATTCTGTTTGGCAAACCCTGGATCAATAACATAAATAATATTGTCAATCGTCAACGACGTTTCTGCAATATTTGTAGCTAAGACAACTTTTCTAGCTCCAGGCGGTGTGGGGTCAAAGATCTTCGCTTGCATGTCACTTGGCAGATTAGCATAGACAGGTAATATAATTAATTCCTTCACCTTCGACCCAAGACGTCTGACGCGGTCTTGCAGTAATTCCTGACAAGTCTCAATCTCTTCCTGGCCAGTAAGAAACACCAATATATCACCTAATGGTTGTGTTGCGTGAATTTGCAGAACAGATACAACGCATGCATCGATGTAATCTGCTTCTGGTGCTTTAGTATAATAAATATCTACAGGAAAACGACGACCAGGAATACGGAAAATGGGCGCATCGTCAAAGAACGCAGAAAATTTCTGAGCATCTAACGTAGCACTAGAAATTAACAGTTTTAAGTTCGGTCTAAAACGTGAAATGTCTTTAACTAAACCGAAAAGAATGTCAGTATGCAGCGTCCTCTCATGAGCTTCATCAATAATCATCACACTATACGATTGTAAATCAGGTTCAGATAAGAACTCTCTGTGTAGGGTACCATCAGTCATGTATTTGATGATAGTCCTTTCTGAGGTACAATCCTCAAAACGAATAGCGTAACCGACTTCGTTTCCTAATTTCACAGACATTTCTTGCGCGACGCGAGCAGCAACAGACATTGCTGCTACTCTTCTTGGTTGTGTACAGCCAATTTTCTTCGCATCTTCAGTAAAACCAGCTTCGTATAAATACTGGGGAATCTGCGTCGTTTTCCCTGATCCAGTCTCACCTTCAATAATCAACACCTGATGCTCCCTAACAGCTTGAATTAAATCATCCCTGAATGGAAACACCGGTAAGCTGCGCTTTGTTTCCTGGATATCTAACGCTTTGCGTTCGGACTCAGTAATAACTTTCTCATGCTTCTCTTTAGTTCCAGGTAGTTTCAATGCCTGTATGAATTCTATTTGATCTGCTAGTAACAACTCATAATCATCCTTTTCCTTTTTGTGCTTTTGTTTTGCTCCAAAAGAAAATACAGCACTTGCCATTTGTTCCTTCTCCCATTTTTTCTGCTCAGACTGTGGAAGTTTTTCAACATCATCAACCTCAACATAATCAAATGTAGATCCTTTGCCCATATCCTGTGGCATATGATACCTCTGCACTGTCTCCAATTCTCTAGCATGTTCATGTTCCTGTGCTAGTTTTAACAGCTGTTTCTTATGTTCTCGCTGCTCTTTCTCCCTATTTGTGAGCACAGCATCTTCAAACAGATACTCATCATCTTTAATATCCTCCTCAAGTTCCTGAAGTTTGTCTTCTTTGCGTTTTTCTAAATATCGCCTGCGTGATGCTATCCTTAACTTTGGTATCATCTTATCCCTGTCCTCAGCCTGCAGTTTAAGGCGCTTTGCGGCCTCTTCATAAGCCGTTCGCTCTGAAGCGTGAACGATATTTCTCGTTTTTCCAGCATCGCGTTGTTTTAAACGCTCTGCAAATTCATCCCTCTCCTTAAGATCCTTTTTTCGTGCTTCTTCAGCACTGTCAGAGTCAGAACTGGCTTCGTATCTTTTGCTGCGTTTGCTCATCCTGATTTCATTTTAACGTGTCTAAACTTACTTGTTTAATACAACTTCTCCGTGCGTTTTAATATATTTTCACGTATTATTTCCAATAAATTAACGTTCTTAAACGTTTTCACGCTTTCACGAACTGATGGTAAACAATGGACATAACCTTCTCGCATCTAGCAAGCGTCAGCAAAGAGAAACAAATACATGTGGCGGTAAATTTTAAATTCTCTGTGAATTAAAACAAAATTACCGTACTAGTCTTAGCAGTCACATCTTGCAACAATGACTAAATATTTTTCCAGTTTAGATCTAAACTTTCTGCAGTAAAACACATTACTTTTTTTCAATACATAGATTTCAGTATCAACTACATCTCTTCAGTTCACCCTCCAATTTTTGTCAGTTTGTTCACCCGTATAACAATAAAATCACAAGTTTTTTTGTCAAACTGTTGTAATGTACAATAAACAATCATTTGTCATTTAACTCACCTATGACTAAACGCAATCAATAATTTTTCAAGTATAGTGAGCATGATGAAACTTTCGAGATTCTTTTCCCTCATTTCACTGCTGCGATCCATGCGCTGCGATTAAAATTATTATTTTTTATAAATAAAACATATATCTATAACATATAAAACATGTAGGTACCATATTATTTAAATATAATGAGTAGAGAGATAATAGATAACGAGTAAAGTTTGTCGAGTATTTTCGTTTTCTCTTAGGGTTTAGTGTTACTTGGTATATCAGGGTGTATTTTGTAATTGTGTTTTGGTGTATTCATGAAATGGTTCTATCATCTAAATTACGAGGGTTTAGGTGGGCGGAGCAGCATGAGTGGAACGTCTTCGAAGGAACGTACGTCCTGTGGGAAATTGTCTTGCCAGCAGGATGAGTGAAGACGCTAGCGCCAACTTCACGTTCGCGCTTTGTCCTCCCGGTAAACTTACAAAGACTGTCGAGACAGCTGCTACACCATCATCTGTAACAGACCCAAATATGGCATAATTATTTTATTACATATAACATAAACTGTATTGTAAAGATTACCTGTTGGTTCAATCGCAATCGGACGGAGGTCGTAGTGTGCATTATGCCTAGGTTTACTGCGATGCGCCATGTGCAGCATTACAGTAGCAAATGGTCGCTTTGCCATATGCAACATCTCCACATGGTGTCTTCGCCGAGCGCGACGAACATCTGCAGCTTGCTTCGCTTTCCATGCCACTACGCACGCAGCAAGAAACAAGAAAAAGCAGGAAAAGAACACCGAGAAAAACACAAACAAATCGATGTGCAGTTGATCCTGCTTGAAGAACACGATGCCGTAGGCAACTTTTTTTTCGGACTCTGGTGGATCTACGCTTTGGAGGACCAGATAAAATCTAGTTGTTTCCAATGTGTGGTGTTCCTATAAAAGCAACATTGAAAACATTTTCCAATCATTAAATGAAAGTTTTACCTCAGGTAACGTAATGACTAAACGATCCTTGAGCCCACGTACGGCAAGCATTGTTTTGGTCTGCTTAACGGTTATATATGTCCGCAAACCATTGACATGTCTTTCCATCATGATGTCATCTACGCGGAAGGAGCCATTCTCCCTTGGTACATAATGTGGATCCAAGTCAATCTCCTGCATCCCTGTCGTTTGATTTGGGTACACAACGTAGGTGTCGTCATGAGTGGTCATAAACACATTGAGCTTCCCCTGGGTGACGTCAATAATAACACGAATATCAACGTTCATATAACGGGGTTGTATCACAAAGAAGACAATCTCCCCCGGATGGAGTGGTTTAGGTTTCATTTTACATTCGTCTGAAACAAACGATAACTTCAATATCTATAAAAATATTTTAGCCCTGTACCTTACCAATTGGTTTAGCATCAAAACACATTTTAAAGTCCATGTTCATCTGCTTGTAACACTGATGGCCCTGCTTGGGAATACCCAGGTACCCCTCTTTGCACTTAGAACACTGTAACATCCAACATGGCTGTTGCTGCGCGCTATTTTTTACAGAGGCACCAGCCGAGCAAACTTCACTTTCTGTATTATTTTTACAATTACATTTCTCACCAGTAATGGGATCGCATGTGTCGCCATGTCCGTGACAATCGCAAGGGCGACATGGTAACTTGTACTCCTCCATTCCCCTAAAATTCCCAGGAATACACTCTTGACATCTTGACCCAGTGGTTTTATTAGCACACCATAAACAGCGTGCGGAGTCTTTCGGGCCTTCCACTAACATTTCAATTAGGTCGTTCTCATCATACTCTGCAATATCAATTTCCGTGGAATTGTCCAAGCAAATCCTGCTATGCCCATAACAATATTCTAAGCAAGGAACGCAATGCCCACCATCGGACGGATCGCCAACAAAAAGCGGCTCACATTTCTCACACTGTGCTCCCATCGTATTATTATGACACTCCAGACAAAGATCCAGCTTATCAGGACCTTCACAATTCGCATGACCATTGCACTGACATTGAATACTACAATTAGCTCCAACGTAACCAAAGTCACATTTACACTTATTGGGCTCTACACATTGTCCTCGTACACAACCATGCATACATACTGGTTCACATCCATTGGGTCCGGCTTTGTATCCCAATCCACAGACGCAATTGTAGCCCTCTTCCAAATCCTCACACCGCTCGGATACTGGATTACAAGTGTGGTGATTGTTTGAACATTCATTTTCAGGCGGACATTTCACGTAATACCAAGAATAAGTTGAATTCTCCTCCGTCTCCAAAACATCTAATGGAGTGTTAACCTTTTCTATCGCTGGTATGTCATCACAGGCACCATGCATTGGGCGTTCATTTGAGCCTTCCGTGCAGATGCCGGTGCCATTGTTACCCGGAGCTGCGCACCAGCCACAGTGAGCGTGACGCAAACAACTTGAGCACTGCGTCAGAGATGAGCACGGCTCGGGGCAATACTCCCTATCATCTGGCTGTAGAACCAACCCGCAAACACCCCCAGCACAATATAACTTCTGGTACGAACTAGAAATGCATTCATCTAATTGTGTAGACCAATGACAATCACTTGCTTCGAGACATTCACTGCATGACTTGTAATAATTACAAGAAGGTGCACAGTTTGTAACAATATTCTTCTCTTGGTTGTTATTTACTGATACACATTTTGCTTTAGTGTAGGACCAATCACAATTTGGAATTTGATGACATTGAATGCAATCAGTTGCTAAACACGCGTTATATGCACATTGAATTGGATTTTCAGCTATTGGACCTGAACATGTTTTGTTGCTACTACATTGGTAGTTACAGAAAGTACAACCTTCAACTTGGGTACAGGTAGTGCAGTCCGTTAGAGATGCACAGTTTTCTGTCAAAATTGGGCCATCGCAGATACGTCCCTTGTTTTCGTTCTTCGTACGATTTAATTTGTCTACGATTGGGCACTTGGTACTGTGGCTGTAGCAATGTTCCTCAACCAGTTGATCTTCATATTTTTCAGCGCAATGTGCACAACCTGGTACGCGCATACAACTGTCTTTGCTCGGCCATAATGCACACAAATCAAACGGAAGTTTAATTCGTAAAACAGATGACTGAGCTCCACTACCCCAACCCCCAATAATATACACGTCATCTCCATCGGGTTCAATAGTCATTGCTTGTGCGTAGGTTTGACTTGGAAGTGGACCAACGCGCTTTACTGAATCGCCAATTAGAGGTATCCATTGATTGCAGGAGTAGGAATACGCGTATAGGGTATCTGGTGAAAACCATGTAGGAAGTCGTCCTCCAAATACCAACATATGTGTATCTGTTGTTACGGCTGAATGTAGGAAACGTTTTTCGGGCTGTAATTTGTAATTATTTAATTATTATAAACAATATTGAAAAAACACCGATATACGTACCAAGATCGATATAGAAAATGGGTTTAGATTAGTCCATGTCTTTGTATCATAGTTTAACATGTAAAGGACATTCGATAGATGTGATTCCTGATGATCATACCGGTACCCTCCAAATACGTATAAACTGTTACTAGCGGCATGAAAAACAGTCGTGTGTCCAAAAATCCCCAATGGTCCAGCTCCTCTAGTTTGCCACTTGGACCAGATCTCACCATCCAATCTAAACTCCCACACCTCACTCAAAAATCCTGACTCAGGTGAAACTCCACCAATCAGAATCAAACTTTCAAGAGTCATGTTTCTGTAGGATGTTAATGTGTGGCCGGAAACCACTGGTGGCCAAAGGCCAATCCTTTCTATTTCATTCCAACGCTGATTTTGTATATCAAACTGCCAAAAGTCGTTGAGGGTACGTTTTGTATTTTGCTTGGTTTGTTTGGTGAGGCCTCCAAAAACGTATATTGATTGTTTGGAATGAATTATATCTGCTCCGTGGAAATATCTACCCAAAGGCATCTTTGCGTCGGCCGTGGAGTCAACAGTCACTTGCATCCAGGTGCTGTTGCGAGTATCAAAAAGACGGATATCGTTGAGAGGACCGTGAGATAAAGAATAGCCAGCAAACATCCAAAGAGAACCTCTTCGATCAGAACTGAGGGAATGGCCAAAACGTGGAAGTGTTTTACGAAGATGTTCGAGATGGTCAGCGAGATTGCGCGTATTAAATAATTCCGTAAATAATAAATGGTGTTCATCCACCCTGAAATAAAAACTTAAGTTATTGAACCACCCATACATGCATAAAATAAGTCTCATTATAAAAGTGATATCAAGGCAGCCTTAGCAACTCCCTATGTAGATGGTTGCCATGGGCACTTGTTATGAATCCATGGCATGCCTGTAAATAAGGCAGTCTTTTTGACAAAGCACATTTTGGCACGTTCGTTGATATTCTTCCGTGAAGGTAAAGATGGATTTACCACCCGGGTCTGATGTTGAAGACGCAATTCCACGCAGAATTGAAACAAAAGATACACTTCTAAAAAAATACGATATTCCAATAATTCACTTAGATTTCTCATATGTTGCAACATGTAAAGATGGCAAGGAACTAGAGCGGATCCTACATATACTCCAAAGTGGCGAAGAAGGATTTTATCCCCAACTATTAAGTGCAACCGAAGAACGTCTAAAGATAGTCAAGCCCAACAGCAAGTTCATTAGGAAGCGAACGCCTGTAATAGATAGAAATTGCTTGGACAAACAAACGCGCGCAGCACTGGAAGATGAAATTAACGATTTTGTTCAGAATACGTCACAATACGATTCTGAACTAGGTAAATTCAAGCAAAATGAAGGAAGAAATGCCAATATACCAAATGTACGAAGTGTATCATCAATAAATTTAGAAACACCAACAGAAAAGAAATCTAGTAGAATTAAGGCCACCGACTACGCATCCTGGGACAAGTATGATCCAGACACAGAGATGCTCAAAATGGATCTGAAAATGGAAAAGGTAAAAAATGCACAAGATAGAAAAGTTAAAGAAAAACAAATAAAGCAAGCGGAACCGGAAGTGGATTATGATGGTTACACGGAAACTGAAGCGAGTATTCAATCGACCCAGGAAAGACTAAAGGGTAACGAGTTTTATAAAACAGGTGACTATTCTGAAGCCCTAGCTTGCTATACTAAAAGTATCCACATCAATCCATCTATAGAAGCGTATAACAACCGTGCACAAGTCCAAATCATGTTAAAAAATTACAAATTTGCTATGATGGACTCTAAAGAAGCCCTTAAATATGACTTCTACAATATCAAAGCAAATATGCGACTAGCGCAATGTCTGGGAGAACTTAATCTATACGAAAAATCAATTACACATCTGGAAACTATCATCTCAGTAGATCCAAATAATACAAACGCTCAAAACCTGCTCAATTCAATAAGATCAAAACTTTCCAAAAATCAATGTTCTGAAGCTTCCCGATTTGAAGAACCAACAAGATTAACAATTACAGAAGTATCCAGTTCCGAATCAGCTTCCTCAATAACTAAAACCATAAATACAAATAGACGAAAATTAAGTTCCAAAACTATGCCACCAGAAGAGAAGCGATCTTCGCAGGTTTTAGTACCAATTCCAGGTCCAAGTCACATGCAGGAGCCATACTACATCGCTGTAGACGAAGATGACCCAGAAATGATCAAAAGAGTACAATTAATGTTGTACAATAGGCCGCAATTGATGTACATATGTCATCCTGATGACAGTGATACGGATGATTACTCAGACAGTCCTCGGGACTACGATATTAAAAGAAGTCCTTGTCGAAAAGGCACATCGCTTGGCGAGATTAATCAACGAATTGAAGACTTTGCGCGAAGCAAAACGCAGTACAACAGACCTGAGTTGTCCTCTGACGAAGAGAATAATACTAGCAAAATGAGTGTGCAATGGCCAAATGTGAATCCTTCACGAAAATCAAGTGTAGAAATATTTGAAGCAGTAACGTCAGATGACGATATTGGAAATGACCACATTAAAAATCATGTTGAATTTAGTAATGATAAATCAAACAAATCCGAAAAGTCTGAAGAGTCCTATGAATACGAAGACGAAGAACTTGAAGATCCATTTACCGGCGAAGAAATGAATATGGAATCAAATGCAGATGAACCGACCTATGTAAATGAAAATAATAATAACCAAGATAATATCACTATCAATTCAAACGAAGATGACGTGAAAGGTGGCGGTGGTGAACCACACCTGGAAGCAAACCAAGGTTCTGATAACAGGAATGAAATAATCCGGACTCCTTATTCATTTCTACGTGCGTGGACTGCTCTCCCAACAGAGTACAGTTACGTCCAACATGCAAATGTTCTAAGGAACCTTAACGAAAACCGACTTTCAGCTGGTAAATACTAACAAATTTAACTAAATACGGGTTGAATCATATGTAACCTTTAGTTATAGGCAACAAACTTGACGGAAGAATGCTAACTGATATTTTACGCACTCTCTACATGCACTTCACCGTTCCTCATGAAGTGGATCGAGTGTACACCATCATGACTAACTTGGCGGCATTACCACGTTTTAAGGTAATATCTCTCTTTCTTTCGGCACAAGACAGCGTAATGGTAGGAAGTTTGTTTGAGTTCCTTGAACAGCATGGCGTGCCATTGCCGGATAACATCAAATGTGCATACGTGTAGTATTTATGATATACCTTTTTATAATTTTATACGGCTGTTTTGTAATCAAAAATTTCCTACTTTTGTGAATATGTGTGCTCGCAAACACTAACGTTGTAGTTAAATTATTAATGTAATTAGTTTGATATGCTTTGTCAATAAATTGTGTTAAAGTGTGTGGAATACGCTACTTACTTGATGTCACAAGCATTACCCCCATATGTAGCGTTGCATAAACATCTTCCGTAGGCTGTGTCGCACTGTCCTTGGTGTAAAGAAGCGCTACAATTCTTGGGGCACACCTCAACAGAACAATCGGAACCTACCAACCCATCTTCACATACGCACATTCCATTCTTGCAGTGACGTGGCCAATGGCAATTTTCACACCGGATTACGTTGTACATTGCGTTGAAACCTTCTCCAGGGAGGCCTTGTTTGTAATAAACTGTTAGTTGTCCTAGATCCCAAATGTGATTTAAATAACTATCCTTTACTACAACTAGTAGATTCTAACCTGTTCGAGATTCTACAATGGCATTTGTGTCTGCATCCTCATTACAAAACACTGCAGAGAGGGCACTTTGACTGCCCATGTCCACAAGTTCCGGTAGACTATCATAAACATACACTGCATTCTCCCCACACGTGATGTTCAAATCAGAGGCATTGATTTGCAACTGGATTATGGGTAAACCATCGTCTATCATTGGATTGATAATCCACAGGCACTCGCGTGTTGGAGGACCTCCCCAAGGAGCACTGTACGCTTGTCTTGAGCTTATGCCTTGACCTAAATAAGAAAACCCAAGACTAATTAAACTAAAATTCTTCAAATCAAGATGTTATCTTACCTTGTGACCCCGTCAACATCCCACGAGCCTCACACTGATAATAACACTGCCTTCCATTTCGTGGATCACCATAATAATTCATTTTACACCGTTCACATTGATCTCCTTCGGTGTTGTCCTTACAATAGCAAACACCAGTAACAATGTCACACTCTCCCTCGGACTTATCACCATGTCCATTGCATTCACACTGCTTACAACCTTGGTCAGTAGTGGCATTGCCGTAACTTCCAGCTTTACAAAACTCGCAGAACTCTCCTTCAGTCCATTCCTGGCACTCTTCACAAATTCCCACACCTTGTGGGCAATTGGAGTGATTGTTGCAGCCACAATTCAACGAGCAGTTATCTCCTGTCCATCCAAGATCACATTTGCATTTGTAGTGAGGCTCCCCTTCACAGACACCATGTACACAAATGTCATAACATGTTCGCTCGCACTTCAACCGACCATCACCAATAAAACCTCGTCTACAGTGACAACTATATGATCCGTCGGTATTAGTACATATGGCTTGAGCATGACAATCATGAAGACCCAGCCCACATTCATCCACATCTGGGCATTGAGCATAAGCCCATCGTGCATGAGATACACCTAGCACCTCCGTGCAGTTGACATGTGGGTTGTTAAAGTCCCCCTTTACACATTGACCTGATATTGGATTAGATGAATTATAGCACCACCCACAACTCAGAGAATTCAAGCAGGTAGAACAATTCTGATGATGGGAACACGATTTACATTGTTCTTGAGGTTTGACATTCGAGATCAACCCATGGTCTTGTGTTGTACTGACCAAAGGAAAGACTTGGTCTAACCATTCCCTGCATAATCCAAACTGGTATTCACTAGTGTATACCGAAAAACTAAAACATTGCTGGGTTGCCTCACACCACACACACCTCCCACGCTGTTCCAGGCAACTGCTGCAATTATCCCGTTTATAGCAAGGCATTGGGCATTGCTCCAAGGCAACTGCAGAGTCGATAGACAGCCCACGTCGTGAGCACCTCGCTTCCTCAATCCACCACTCGCAAAGCCCTGTGTTCACACAACTCTCGCACGAGATGTAATTAGAACAATTGGAGCACGCGCTGGGCTGTAGAGTAAGATAACGCCATTCTCCATCGGGGGACGTACAGGATGCGCTTTCGTTCAATGCTCTTGCCACGCAGGTGTTGCTTGCGTCACACCAGCCGCATTCCGAGTCGGTCAAGCAATGAAGACAATTTGTGTATTGGGAGCATGTACCGTTTGAATAAGGTTCGAGGTATTCAAATGTAAAGACCTACAGAATTCAATTGTTAAAACTAGCAACAGGTTTTGCACAATGTTTGTAATAATGATTTTACATTTTTGCTGATAATTGAGATGCAGGAAGTAAACCCATCATCATTGCATAACATCAAAATAAGTTTCCTAGACAGTAATTATATTTTTTATTCTTATCATTCCAGAGAATTTGATTGACTCTATTGCCAAGTAGTTAATCATTTGTTTACGTAACAAAGATTTTTATATTGTAAACAACATATTTCCTGCGCTTCCCGTCAGTTGTACTAGAATAGTACGATGATTATTCGCGTTTGATTGCATTTTGCTCCGCCGACGACCTACCGACCGACTTGCCCGCGCAATCACGCGAATTGCGCGACCATGTCAGCCAGGTTGGCGCACGTACTGAATGTAGTCAATGATGTGAATGAAACAAAGCGTTGTGACTATTGCGAGTTGACGGTGCGTGAAGCTAATGCACGAAAACCAACAAACATGTACCTGAATGCATTCAAATTAATATTAATGATGGGAACAATCTATGCACAATCATCTCTTATCTTGATCACAGCGTTCTACTAAACCTGTGTTCAGATAATGTCCCCAGGGTAATGGTACCAAAGTTACCATGCAACCTATTGTGAAACTTTCCATTTTTGCCATTCTCAGTGTTTCAAAGCCGTCCGCCCGACATCATGCCGCGGGCTTTAATGCAAAATATCCGATATCCAGTTGAAACCAAACCGATTCGAGTCGTCAAATCCGCGCACTTTACTCGCAACTAATCGATTCAAGTCTTGATCATCACGAAACGTTCGATAAACAAGTCGCGTCTCGCATGTTCAATTTGTACTTCTCCGTCAACATGGCTGCCAACTGGTTGAAACTACGTTTGTACAAATTAGTTGCTAAAATTAGCAACCTGAATATCACATCAAAATTGAATTCAAGTTTCATTGAAATATTGCGCAAACAAATAAAAATCCAATGATCATAGAGAAAATAAATTGCTACCTAGCCCAAATACTTTCCAAAATTTCCTAACAACACATCAGCATGATAGATTAAGTCATTAGAACATTTAGAACATTAGAACTTACTTTCTGCGTCTCCTTGAGCTTGTGATGATGCAACTCCATCTTACTCTGCTGGTGCGTGTTGTACGCGCCGATGCTAACACTCTTGCGCGATTCAAAGTCCACGGCAACGCGATCCGATTCTCGTATGGTTGGCCACGGTTTTGTCTCGCAATGCGCTTGACTGGCAGTTACATTAGCCACTGGAGTATTGGCGATCTTCAGAGTTGCATTGCAATGGGATATACAGACGGTAAGCATCTCATGCCAATCATTAGTGGGTCGAAGGAAGCCAATCAAACGTGCTACCATCTTGCCACCTGAAGAGTTACTCTTTAGAATAGGGTTTGAAGGACTGTTAAAATCCACCTATAAAACAACAAGTTTTAAAGTACTTATATATAAACGACTCTATGTTGGCAACATAAACAATTTAAATTCGCTAAAATTATGCAAAACTGCAGTCGCTCAAATCATTTGTGCTACAATAATTTATGCTAGATGTAGTTAACTTCGGTGTGGCATAGATTCCGCACAGATATAGGTGACTTCATAAATACTTGAATTGCCGTCATACTGATTTGCGTTATTGTCTTATCAATTGCGCATAATGTCCTACAACTAAAAAACATTTATAAAGTACATGAAGAATTATTTTTACATAAGTGCACAATAGTGCCAACGCAACTTACACTTTTCGTGATAAGTTAGATTTGGAAAGCCAACTTTTTACTGAGGACTATGTCTCTCCTTTATTTTCATGCAAAAAAATAAAAATAAATTGATGCGCGTAATTCAGGAAATCCCAGTAGGACATAGTATAATATACAATAAACATGTTTAACTGACAAATGTAAAATACTTGTTCTTATTATTTCCAAGTAAACATGAACCTTATTAAAATAATTCTAAAACAACTCTTGAAATTAACAATTGGTATTTCCGAAAACGTGAAACTGTAATGAAAACAAAACCATATACGCTGCAAGTACAAGTTAAACCATTAATCCTTATCAGAGACCATAAATCCTAGAAATTAGTACTGTGTGGTAATTAAGACATTACCATTATATGTACATTAATATACCTAAATTGTTTACTAAGCAGCCGTAAATCATTTTATCCGATATACCTGTATTTAACTAATGTAATCCACAAGTTAATATACTTCAATGTACTATTTCTATGTTTACCGTGGTTGCATTGATGATCGACACATAATCCGGCTGTGAAAAATTCACAGGATGATAATACTTGATGAATGTCAATCCGGGACGTTTATCTTCTTCCCGGCACTTATCCGCATTTTCTACCTCTGTCCCCTGTGAGCCCCACCATCCTTTCACATGTCCGGGACTATCATCCCTTAGACCACATACACCGTAATTGTCATCTTTATGATGGCATCGAGCATTTTGCACACACCACGTACAATGAGAGAGGCCTAATTTTTGCGCAACGGTTTTCGTTTGTCTACTGCTAGAATCAGTCCTACCATGGATCAAACAAGAGTGGCAATCGCCCAATGCTGGACATACACCTGGACACCGCGTCGTCTGCAAATTCGTAGTACAATTTGCACCAACAGTTCGACCGTAGCAACTCTCATCAGATGCACACCATCCACATTCAGGATCCGCAAGACATTCCGAATGGTGTTTGTGACGAGGACATGATATTTCTGGTTCATAATCATCGCCATTCCTAGCTGCGATCATTGGTGGGACAGTGTACGCTAAGAGATCACCATTCACGTTACCATGGTAACCACCGACTAGTAACAGTGTGTTGCCATTTCGAATACTAGCGGCGTGGGCGAAGACACCTTGTTGTTTTGGGTACGAAGAGTCTTTGGTTCCTCCCAGGATATCAGGATTTACCCAGGTGTGGCAGCCAAGGTGATAGAGATACATCTGATTGTCATAGCAGATTTCTTCCTTGTTGTGTCTATGGCTATATCCCCCAAAAACGACTAGATAGTTGCCGAGAATACTAGCTGTATGAAAAGCTCTTTCCCTTGGAACAAATCTATCCCTAAGAAAATCCCTAATGTAATGGATCTCTGACCAATGTTTGTTATCCAGTTGAAATGCGTACATTCTATCTGACAGTTTAGAAAATCGAGCAACACCGGCGACAATCCCGCCATAGACCAATATGGAATTGGTTGCTGGATGATACACTGCAGAATGGGCCACTACCCTAACGTCTAGTTCCTTGCCACCACGTGGTTTCACCTCAGTCCACTGTTCACTTCCATCTGGCACCAGTTTAATCATGTAAAGCTTCGCAGAAAATTCTCCATCAATAGTACTTCCTCCAAAGAGATATACCTCATCATTTTTTGCCCTTGTTAAACTATGCCGGGTTAACCGAGGTGGTTGAAGGGTTGACTCCTGAGCACGTAACTCCCACTTGTAATTCTGCACCTTAAACAACCACAAATCGTTGGACAACGATCCATTTTCAAGTTTACCACCAAACACTAAAAAACCCTCCGAGGTCTCACAAGCTGCATGTCCGTATCGCGGTAAAGGATGCTCAGTCACTTCCGGCTGATGACCCATGGGTCTTTTCCTTCGTTCTAAAGTACTGTTGTCATTAATATAAAGAAAACTACGAAAAAAGGATGTCCCTGATGTTAACCCCCACTTTTTCTGCCAATCTGGACCTGCGTTGTCAATCAAGGTTGGAATTGAGCTATGATCAACGGGATTCACGTAGGTTTGATCCGGAATAGGCTGTCCTTGCTCGTCCAGCCAGGATGAGTTTCGAAAACTGTAGATTTCTAATGAGCTGAGTATTTTATTCAGATTGTAGCCCCCAAATACGTAGAGGCTGTCGGTTTGTTCGACGTAGACAGCACTATGAGCTGCTCGAGGAGTTAAACCCCCTTCAGAATGGGATAACCAGTGCCACCTGTTACCATTTGGGTCCTTTTCTGTTAAACTACAGGCTTGTCCAGAGTAACCCTCCTGGCACACGCATTTTCCAGCTTCGCACCTCCCGTGACCCAGGTTTGAACCACAATTCCTGGGACACACTTCCTTTGAGCAATCCCGACCACCCCAGCCACTTTCACAAACGCACTTATGATGATGGCACAGACCGTGGCTAGAGCAATTGCTAGGACAATCCGTAATAGAAAACTCTGCGCGGAAACCGTCTAGCACGTAATTAGTGTCGCTGTAAAGCAGGATGAGCATGTAACCACTGGAGGCGACCACCTGCTGCGGTTCAGTCTTCCCGCTGAAACTTCCTAATAGCGGTGAGCGAAATGAATCACCGTCGTAGACAAAAACATAGTCGTATGAACACTCTGTCCCCATACTGCGGAAACTTAACGTGATAAATTTCTTCGCCGACGGTGCTTTGATGAGCCACTCGCAGTGCGAGTCTTGTGTATAGTTAGAGCCAAGAGGCCCATCGGTGATGACTCCCCAGGCATCGGCAAAAACTCGCCGCGTGCGATCGCACGGCACCAGGTCCACTGCAGCATTGCCTACCAAGACGAAGAGACAGACAGCGACGCCGAGGAGCGGCGCGTGCAGCTGGTGCGGGCGCATTTTCTGCCCCGCACCGCTTTTGTTTTGATTCGGAATGTGTTGTTGAGACAGATGAATGCACTGAATTGCTCGACGCTAGGCGAAAATTGTCCAGCAGGTCGCACGCACACATTGCGACCGCTGAGTGATCGACTGCATTGCTCGAGGTTGTCGAGCACAAGGTGGTCTACCTTTTACCTACGTCGCCGCTGTGACAACCGACATTATTTCGCGATATTTTAACGAGACTCAACCGCGCGTTATGCTGCGCACGAAAACACTAATGAATTGTAAACACGAGCGTCAATTTTGACATTGACATTTCTACAACTCCCTCCAACTTCCCTCCCGTTCCGCCCGAAGAATTTTAACACGTAACATGTGTTGCCTACTTCAAAACAAAGTTTGAAAACAAAATATTTGTCGCGGCAATACAATGTATTTTTTTAACTTAACTTCTCCAACAATTTGTAATAACAATATTTTACATCAAACTCCATATTATACCAATAATTCAATGCGATGCAACCTTGACTCTGTTGAACGTGATGAAACCATAAACTTGGTAAATACAAACAATCACCCTTCTGAAGGTGGACTTTATATAAATTCGCGTTATCAAATTTCTCTTTATCTACAGTGTTGTTCAATGGATCATTTGCTAACCAAGGAATACTGTTTACATCACCATTATCATCTTTTTGAAGATCTACTTCATACCCATTTGTCGAAACGTTCTTATATTTAGCAATTCTGTATTTCTTATAAGTTAAATGGGGTAAATTTGTTGGTGGTATAAGAATAAAATCTTTGTATCCATCTATCACACAGTAAATATTTTCGTAGAAATCTTTATGCACTAAAAACAAAGATGTAAGCATTTTCTACATATAATTTCACAAATTGAAGACTTGCTGCTGCTTATTGCACGCGAATCACCCATCCAAAAATTAATTGCATCAGGCTCATTACCAAATACACTTTGTGCCCAGGATATAGTATGTACATCTTTCCAAAGTTCAGGAAAGTCTTCAGTTAAGTTAGAGTCCTGTCTTTGAATGTAGCAAATATAATTTGGCCTTCAACAATAAATCTGAAACTGAATCCTAATTTGTGAATATAAATAATATACTTACTTTGGTTCTGAAATATTTTCAATAAATTCCTCAAAAGACATTTTAACATCCTCAGGTAACACAAATAATTCAGATGTTCCAACTTTTAAAATTCCATCTGCATAACCATTTGGTGTCACAGCAACAATTACTTGTTTTTGTGATAATTTCCTCCTGTATGATATTATTGTCAGTTAATTTATTTCTAGTACAGTTGTGAGTACTTACAATAAATAATTTTTATTCCATTTACGTAAAGCAGGCATCTTATTGTAGGCATTTTTAATTATAACTGGATGATTTTTAGCAACATATTCTCTATAAAACATGAGAGGCCACTCTGGATCATCAGGATTGAATTCTATAACTGATACTTCACTGTTGAAATGTAAGAAATCTGCAAAATTGAACCCATAACAATTATAAATTATATAAACGCTTTTAAAAGTTTTCAAATATTTGAAAACAACTAAGTGAGGTTAATGGATTTTTCATATTTCAAAACAGCGAAAACAGTTTCGCAAAAATTCGCGAACAGATTGGTTCACTTAAAGAAAAGAATTTAGCTTAATCTTACCATTACATTCATCCGTAAATGCCGAAAGGGCTGCTCTTACTTTATTTCCTTCCATTTCTATGATATTATAAGACTTTCAAGCTCTTGTCCCAACTTGTGACAAAGTAACTAATTTTATATTAACCTTAATTCTAGTTGCCACAACGCACAACTACGAAAATATTAATCAATGATTTTCTTTGATACCTATTGACTTAAGATTCAAATATTTCAGTTATGTTGGCTACAAGACTAAGCACTAGTGGTGCTAATATAATAACTAAAAGATGCTACACCTCTCAAGCTGAACTACAAAGAATCATTAGAGTTGACCATGCAGGAGAACTAGGTGCTGATAGAATCTATGCTGGTCAAATGGCAATACTTGGCAAAGGCCCAAATGGACCTTTAATCCAACACATGTGGGATCAAGAGAAAGAGCACCGGGCAAAGTTTGAAGAGCTGATCAGAAAACATAGAGTAAGACCAACAGTAATGACACCTATTTGGAATGTTGCTGGCTTTGTTCTTGGAGCAGGTAGTGCCTTACTTGGTAAGTTATAAATACTGTTTTTTATGAACACTACATATTAATTATTATTAAGGTGAGAAGGCAGCCATGGCTTGTACTGTAGCTGTAGAAACTGTCATTGTGGAGCATTACAATGACCAATTAAGAACATTGATGGATGATCCTGAAGCTAACAAAGAGTTGTTGGAAACTATTACAAAGTTTAGAGATGAGGAGCAGGAACATCATGATCATGGAATTGACCATGGTGCTGAGCAGACACCTTTTTACAAAGCATATTCTGAGCTTATAAAAATTGGTTGTAAAGCAGCTATTGCCATTTCCAAAGTTATTTAGATTTGTTAATTGTACTTGGGCTTTAATTACAAAGATGTTGTATTGTAATTACATATGTACATATTAAATCAGTGAGGAGTCAATGTGCTCGCAACTTGTTATGGTACTTTACGACTTTTTGTAATATTAAGAAGATACGGCGAGATACAGATCGACGAGGAATATACTGTGGGCGATGAAAGTGACTGTACAGTCTGGCCGGTGAATCAAACAGATATCCGCCTTTTAATATTTATTTCCTGTGTAAGTTTTGGTAAATAATAAACAATAAATATACAATATTTTCTGGTTAAATAGAATATCCAATAGATAAAAACAAAAGAAAAAATAATATACTATATGTACTATTAATAGTATCAGACTATTGTTATGACATAAAGCTTAGAGATACACTTAATTTAAATAAATCAAACGCTATTTGAACAATCGATTAAATGAAAAGTTGCTGTCTCAAATAAAGCCATTGCTTGAACTAATAATTAAGACAATACAAAGTGAGAATATGGAAGAAAAATGATCACTTCCGAGAATATCCAATTACTACACATCGTTCATATTATATATTAATTATTGTTTCGTATTTCTGTCTTCATTTGCTGCATGTGCAGATACGTGCTTGTCGTATTACAAACAATCCTTGGCGTCTCAATACAAAAACGTTTTTCATAACTTTCAATATAGATAGAAAACTATAGCTGATTCTTTCTCGTCTTCGTTTAATCCTTATCATTTATGTGTTCTACGATATTCCTTTTGTTTATGATGCTATTATCGTTCTAATGATTTAATCCCGATGCGCATGTCTTGCGACATGTTTTAGTTTAGTTTCCTCGTTCTATTACAACATAAGCAAGCACTTCGATATAAATTAATTTTAGTATAGTATTTCCACCACACTTATCATAGCTCTCAAATTTCTGATTGGATTATCTTAGAATTGATTACTTTTTTAGGTCGAACATTGTCTAATTTGAAAACGGAAGGAATAGACATGAAATATTGCATATTCATTATAGATGAGAATTTTCCTTAAATTTTGACCGCTTCAAGGTGCGAGAAGTATTTCAGGTGGCCGCCGGCTTAATTAAAGTTGGTAATTAATTTAAACTAAAGTGCACCGAACATATTAACCTAAACCTATGTATGATTTATTGGAAACTTCCAAACAGGCTCGTAGAACCGAAATGACGTTAAACACTAAACATTAATTAACGATTAAACCGCTACGATCTGTATTTAGTTGATAGTTTCAACATTAAATATACTTTCATTACCGCCACGTTAGTTTCATTCGATTATACAAAATACCCGCCGCCGCCTCTGTCCTCACACAAATACAAACATTCAGTAAGATTCTCATCCCCGCATCACCAACATCACTCGTTATAGTCCAAGCCACAAACAAAGTGGGCATTTAGTTCCTTAACTCCGCACCTAGTATTTCCGAACTTGGCCTCACTTTGCAGGTGTAGCGACGTGCTAATGTTCTTTAGAAATTTGTTATACGCTAGAAAGTGAAGTGGTTTAGTACCAACTAACATAGTATTGTGGACGACTCGCAACATTTGGCCAGAATCTCGGCAACAGCATTAGCAACGCTTTACAGAATTCATCATCGCTTATGAACTACGGGCGTTATGTTTATTTAATCAATATTCGTACGCGCGTATTGACGTGTTATATGTGTACTACCTTGTCACCATAAGCTTAGTTTAGGATATTTCGGGCGTGAATAAATACCGATGTCAGCGCCAGCAGTTCTTGCAATATCGGTCGAATAAATAATTTAACATTGTTGTGCAAATTATCGCAAACCGCAACATGTATGACAGAGCTAGCAACGAATATTCGTAACGCACTTTCCTATTGTTTTACCATTTCACTATACTTCTCGCTCGACTTAGCACTGCCTTTCCCTCCACGCGCGTTCTCTGCGTTTACGATAATCATAATAATTATGTGTTTATAATAGATAAAGTACATTAATGTATCGTTCTACTAGTGTCCGGTGACAGGCCGCAATTCTTTGATCTGCCTAATCAGATATGCTTTTTCGTCGTTGAACTGCTCGTCATCGGCTCGGTCCGTGTGGAACTTCATTAAGAACGCCACCAGTTTATCTTGGTTACGTAATAAAATGTCTAATATTGGCTTCGGTTTGTTTGGATTCGCGACGAACACCTACAACAAACCACCAGAAGAATTAGTACCTTGCTGTTAATAAACTAGCACATATTTCAACACCGGCATTCATACTGTAAATAGTGTAAAGCATTAATTGGCCATAAATGAATCACTTGCACAGAACGTTTGCATTTTGCCAATATACCTCACTTACAATCAGACTGTAACTGAGTAAAATATAAACAAAGTTAATTGATTAAATGGTAACGGCATAGTCGCTAATCTCTTACCTTGAATACATGGAAAGCCTCGAATTGGATATTTCGAGATCGCTCCTTCAACATATTCATCATCAGTTTCAAATTATCAGGATTAGAAATGTATTTCGTCATAACCTGAAACATAATCGCCGGTTACTATCAAATGTATAAGGATAACTTAGAATCTTATCTATTGTGCAAAACAGGAAATAACTCACGGTAAAATTATGTCGATCCAATAAGAGCTCTCCAAGTAATTTCAAACTTTGTCGGCGGGTAACGTAGTTTTCCGAGTTGAGAAGACGCTGGTAATGCGTGAAAACTTTGTCGTAGTTTGTTTCCAAGAAGTCGGCGCATAACATTTTGTGTCGTGTTAGAAGTTCCTAAAATTATTTTTTTTACTGCAACGGCGCACACAATCCACACATGTTTACCTTAAATGTCGAAAACGCATCAGAGGCAATGTCGAATGTGGAGACTTCAACATAAGTGAAGAAGTTATAAAAGTCCTCAGAATGTAGCATTATTTTGGCCAGGGCTTCATACCTTGCACATTCCCGTAACATCGTGCCGCAATTTAAAGCAATTTCTTGGTGTTCATATCTAGAATGTTAACAACAGATACAACATAGTTTGTGAAACATAAAAAAGCCAACTTTACTAAACTAGATAGATTTCTGACTAAATGAGATAAAATTTAGCACAAAAAAAATAAATCTAATTGGAACTGTGCAAAATATGTAATATTGAAAATCTGAACATACCCAGTCATAAGTGTAAATAAAATCTCTGGCTTGGTACAAATATATTCCACTGTAGGTGATCTTGTCCCAATCTGTCTGCGTAAAATGTTGTTAAACACCTGTGCCACATCCTTCTTACCCTCAAAGTCAATGCGATTAAGGTTCTGAATGAGCAACAAAAGTAGGTTGCTGTTATAGAGCTCTTGAGCGAGTTGTGCAACGATAATATCAGTCTGCGGCTCGGCATCGGATGTCCCATACAGCATATTCTTGATCAGTACCAGGTTCTTACTCACATCTTCTTGCGCCTTCTCGGCCTTCTTATCGCCCTTCTCCAGTGAGTTGACGGACTCCTTCAGCGCCTTCACCACGTCGGCCGGACTCTTCTGCGACTTCCCGAACAGCGGCATGTTTCTGGTGCAATATTTAATAATAATAAATGGTTGAGAGGAGAGTGCAACTGAGACTGGTGTCAACTGAGTGACACTGTGAACAAGTATCAAGTAATTGCTAGCACACTAGGTGTGCTTGAAACAAATTGATGTGTTAATGTTCGCAGTGTGTATGCGTCGATTCTTATTACCGTAACATATTACGATCGACAATTAGTCTGTAATTTCTTCCTAAACAGATTATCTGCCATGAATACTTGACAGCAGCGCGTGTGACTGTGTGCGACAGTGTATGCCCGCGTGTGCCCGTGTGACTATTGCATATCGCAGGACTCGCGCTCGTAAATCAACGAAGCGAACCAATGTCATGTCAAAGAGTTTGGTTGTCAAAATGCGCATAACATTTGAATCGTATAACTTCGTTACCTAACGCGATGTTTTTACATTTCAAGTTAAATTTAAAAAACAATAATTTTTGCTTTATTGGAAAAGAAAAATCAATGCAATAAATGCATATCCAAAACTTTAAACAATAATTTATATATTTTAGATACACAAAGTAATTGATATTTAAAAATAAATTTATGTTGCAAGTTAGTTACTTGTTGCGCCTTTATGTGATGTTGGTTGCAAGATTCGAAAATGCCATGCTGCCGTTTTTGTTCCGATCACCGGCATTTGCTGCTGTTGATGTCAAGCGCACTTCCAATCAGTGCTTTCGCTGTCTTTTCTGGTTTGCTGTGAGAGCATTTTTGATATATAAGTTTTGTGAGCAAATTCCGCAACGATTAACTTATTAAGAATCAACTCAAGGTAAACCATACCTTTTTCAAATGTTGCTATTTCCAATAAGGCGTTTTTGCAAATATGAGCAGTGCTAGTCTTTCTAACGTACAGAAACCTGACAAAATTTATGAACCATCCCAGTTAGAAATTTACCCATTGATTTATTTGCAGATGGTTGATGTGAATGCATTTACTGATGATGAGCTTCGTACGAAACTGGTAGAGTATGGATTCCCAGTTATGCCAGTGACTGGCACCACAAGGAATTTAATGGCTAAGAAGCTGAAGCTGTTGATGGAATCCAAATCCAAACCAGCAAATGAGAGGAGGTATTTGCAATAGACACTTTACTTCTTACATGAAATTCAAATAAAGTGTGTTAATATTATGCAATTTTATGTAACAGATCTCTAGGTAAATTTTCCAGTGATGAAGAGAGTGATGCAGAGGTCAAAGTTACCAAGAAAGATAAGAATAGGAGAGTGACCATGGCAGTACCTCCAATGCAACAAGCCAAAGTGCAGCCTTCCACAGAAGAGAGGAATGAAATGGAACCACCTGCACAGGTGCCCAAGGAGAAAAAGAAGGCACGTTCTGCAAAAATCATTGTGCAAGTTAAAGATGCCCAGGATACCAATTCTGATTCTGAGCCAGAAATTGAGATTGGTATGTTAAAACTATTGCTTGCTTCCAAATTTTATTTTTCTTTGTTTGCATCTAGAAGTTCAGAAGAAGAAGTCAGCTTCAATCAAGGAACCAACTCCTCCTCCTGCAAGACCAGTAAAACCACTGGAAACAGTTTCATCCAGAGTAACTACAACAAGTACTTCTACGTCGCGTTATACTACCTACACGAGCCCAACTACGGATTCGTCCGAGAGATTGGAACAAATGCGATCCAGATTGAGCCTGGGTGCTGCTAGAAAAGACTACTGCAATTCGGAGTCAGTTCTTGCTGCTTCCGATTTAAATGGAGAAGGGACACCATTTTTGAGTAACTTTACAAGGAGGTTGTCCCAAATGTCACCGCGTACTGAAATTGCAAGTGGTGATTTTGATTATGGTTCCTCTGTTTATGCACGTTCAAACTATACTCCTAGTGCTCTTAGGTAATTATACAAATTTCGTATTTTTCGGTAGTAATTTATGTTCGCTTTTTAATTGTTGCAGGTCCAGGGCTCGCGACCAACCCCGCGATTATTCGAAAGCGTCCTACGTCAGCAGCACTGAAGAGGAAGCTAAGAAACCGGGCAATTCAAATGTGTCCTTCATTTTGATTGCTGTGGTAATCTTGTTTTTCATCGCTCTCGCTGCTTTGTATTACGGGATGCATAGCGGGGAACAAGTTGGTGCAATTGTTGGTGAAACCAGCAAATATTTACCACAAGATAGAATTTGAATTTTTAAACTAAAAGTTATTGCAACATTCATTAAAATTTAATATTATTATAGATCTTTGTCTAGAGTATGGATTTGTATTTTAGATTTTTGTTTTACATGTATTTCCAGTTAAGCTATTGATGCCTTATTGGTAATACGTTATTTTCTATCTGAAACGTAACAAGTTGTGAAATACAAGTAGTTCACATTCTAACTTCTCCTATTTCAACATGCTTCAGTTTTCCTATATCCACTTTTTTAGCTATCTGGATATGTGTTCAAATATTTTGTTTATTTGAGCATCACATATAAGATATTTTTCATTTGGTTACATGTTAATTAATAGCAGTGCTTAATATATATATATATGATAAGAAAACACGTTGTGTTACATTTAGGGTTGTGGGGTTTCGCGTAGATATTGCTTTCCAGAAGGCAGTTCAAAAGTTTTTGCCTCAGGAAACTTTTCTGCTGCTGTTTTAGCGTCCACAGTCGGCTGAATCATCACTTGATCACCTTGCTTCCAATCAGCAGGTGTTGCAATTGTATGCTTATCAGTTAATTGCAAAGAATCAATCACCCGCAAGATTTCACTTAAAGTTACCACAACAAGATTACCACACATTTCCAAATGTTTACAGGGAACTTACTCAAAATTACGACCTGTTGTAGCTGGGTACAAAATGGAAAGGCGGAATTTCTTGTTCCCATCAATGATAAAGACAGCTCTTGCAGTCATTGGCATGCCTTTGGAATCCTTTTCATCCAAATCAAGCATATTTAGCATAACCGATAATTCGCGGTTTTCATCAGCAATGATTGGATATGGGAAAGTTTTATAAGATAATTTCCCATAAGCTTCAATGTCCTTGGTCCAATCTAGATGATTTTGGACACTGTCCAGGGATAATGCAATAGGTTTGACTCCTCTTCTCTCAAATTCAGGAACAAGTTTAGCAACTCGAACAAGTTCAGTTGTACAAACTGGAGTGAAATCTGCTGGATGGGAGAATAATATTCCCCAGCTTTCAACAAAAGTAATATTGCAAATTATGTCTTATAAATTAATTCTACAAAGTGTGGTTAACCAAGTACTAAGTTATTATTTTGTTCAAGATAATTACAAAGAATCTGATTCTTACGAGTCTCCAAGCCATTCGTGGAAGTCAATATCGCCGCTGGTAGTTTTTGCTTTGAAATTTGGGAAAACACTTCCTAGTTGCAACATCTTGTCTTGATTTCCTTGCTGTTGAGATTCGCCTGCAGCATTTGCCGGTACTTCGGCGCCTTCCCCACCTGTTGGAGTTTCACAGCGCAACTGTGGTAATAACAACAATGTAGCGAATATAACAAGAGTACAATTGAAATGAACAGGAAACTCTCTCGAAGCCATGATAATTATGAATTACGGACCCCCTTTAATATTCGAGTTAACACACGTTCTAATTGACTTCAGTTTAATTACTTTGAATTAAGGTCGGGATCAGTGGCATATCCCAATAACAAGAAGACAAATATTGGTGAAACTGGACTGACGATTGCAATTTAATGTTCCTGCTTTTATACTCTTGATACGAAGACGTGACTTATGTTTTGATGCGTTATAGTCATTAAATAATCAACAATCGCATGAATCGTCGAATAAACATTACTCGTATTCCATATATTCCAAGAGTTTTCAAATGAATAAGATACCATCGCAATCATAATTTGAGCTAAGTATAAATCGCAAACGATACAAATATACATTCTCTGGTTTGTATTGACGCATGTAAATGGTAATAATTATGGTAAACAGATAACATAAGTTGTTTAATAATTGGTGAACACTATCTGGAGGTTTTGTCTTTAATCAGTTTCGGTTTATACACAGCTATTAATATTGATTAGGAAGAAGTATTCTGAAATATAAGATTTGAAATGTTTTACTAACATAGAACAATAGAACTATTTATTGCATTACATTTTTGAAGATATTTATATATTATCCAATATAATTATATATTTTATATGTCAATATGTAACCATTTTGATGTATTACTCATGAATATGATATCATTACTAACATTATTAGCATACGAGATTATCAAGACCAAATGGCTCCAGAATTTGTCTAAGAATTCGTACAATTGCGTCAATCAAGTCTTGTGGAAGACCCAAGCCGGTAAGGTTGATCAGGCAAGGAATAGTTAAAATATCTTCTTGGGCAAACGCTGAACTTAACTGTTAATAAGCAAAATAACAAGTATATAAAGTGTGTCACAAAGAAATAAATCTTCAACGTACCATTGCAATGACGAGGGCAACAATGAAGAAGAGCGTGACTTTGGTAAATGCCATTTTTGTTTGTTCAGTAGTTATTTAACGTGTTGGAATTGGTTGTAGTTCTTGTAATTGTTGTTGTTGAAGCTGATATACTTCCGTTGAAATTGTGTCCAGTATTTATATTAATTTCAGTTCTTGATACCTCGTTGATAATTCCTGATTTTGTAAAAAATGTTTTTACGATTTAGTTTTGAAATCGGTAAAAACTTATGTAAATATGTTGTGAAATGATTTGCATTAAATTAAGCAATTTAAGAAAATACAATTGCAGCAATTTTTACGTAAAATATTTTCATGCGATAAGTCAAATATTTATCGTATGCTTTATCCAAATAATCAATCTGTGGATAGTATTGGCGCATCTAATTGGTACCAAGTAAGATAAATAAATACATTATGTGGCTTAATAATAATTGTAAATACTATGTTGAAGTTTTATCTTAAATTAGTTTCGACTTATACGTAATCATTAATATTAATTAAGAAGAAGAATTTAGAAACATAAGATTTGAAATATTTTATTTGAAATAGAACCAACAAGATATTGTGTTATATTTGTTTTTTTACTTCATGTACTTTATCCAAATAAATTAAATAAAATAAATGCCAGCGGTGATTAATTTTCATGACACTTATTTATTAACATCATATTATTGTAATCATAATATTGTATCAATATTCAGCTTATTAATTGTTGTAATTTGTGTTAAAGAAACCTGCAACATTTAATGCATTCCATTTAATTTTGCAATTGTATTTCCTTATTTTTTCAAGACTTAAGCAACATTTAAAATGCTGAAATCAAGTATAATATTATTACTTCAGTATTTCTTTCACTCACGAAGAATTTGTGAAATCATGAAAAATAAAATTCTTACTAAATTTCAGTCCCATCACGACTTAAATATGGTATAAATAGTGATATTTACTCACTAGAAATTATCAGCTTCACCAGCAACAGTCATAAGAATTTCAAACAATTCGCACTATTCATCATCTAGCAAAGATACCAATATTAAATATTTACAAAATGGCTTGTACTAAAGTTACAGTTTTCTGCATTGTTGCTGTCATTATTGCAATGGTAAGTTACTTTTCTAGAAATAATAGTGTTCATCTTTACTTAAATTTGGTTTTATTACTTCAGATAAGTTCAGCTTTTGCCCAAGGAGATATTTTAACTATTCCTTGCCTGATCAACCTTACCGGCTTGGGTCTCCCACAGGATTTGATTGACTCAATTGTCCGTATTCTGAGACAAATTCTGGAACCATTTGGTCTTGAAAACCTTGTTTGTTAACAATGAAAATATGTATTTTATGGCGTTAGAAATAGTGCGTGTACAATAAAAAAATTAAATTAATATTATTCA
>JAODGC010000007.1:561768-591648 GCA_027574925.1 Ecitoglossa quadriceps | reverse complement strand
GAAAATATATGTACCGCAAGCAAAAATCGAAAAATTTTATCCAGGTTAATCGTATGCCGATGTTGTCCAAACTTTCTTTAGCACTTTTCCAATCTATCCCCTAAGCAAAACTTTGCTACCAATTCGATTTTGGGTCTATTTGGTCCTGTGATCAATATTCATCTTATCAAGGTGGTTATCCCAGCAAAATAGAAAACTTCGCTGTTGTTTGAGAAATCTTTAGCCTAGTTTTTTTCACAACGCTTGCGATATTCTGCGAAAATACCAACTTTATCGCTTATCAAATTCATTAGCATTAAGATTTAGTTTTTGCCTATGCAAATAAAGCACGTTGGATAGTAAATCAAGGATAATTCTAGTTAGCTACCTGTGGACTCTTGGCTACCATATCAGCGGTGAATGTGAGGCGGCTAGCAAATGGATCGTACTTCTCAAACCTAACTACCGGCATTGCGCGCGCTGATCGCTACCAGTAAACTAGCGTTCCCTTGATGCCAAAAAGCTCTTCCGAACTAATCGAATTTCGTTGCGCGACGCTCGACATGACAACGACTAATACATACGAATTACCTGCAGGGCAGAGGCAACCACCTTCTCGAACGATATTGTTTCTACTAACAATACGCCATAGGCAATGTGAATTAGATTAACATTAATGTCCACTTGCCATTGCTTAGTAAAATCATAGACGACTCCGTATCGTAATTATAAATGCATTGCCGTTGGATCCCATCAGTGAAATCGTGACATTTTGTGTATGGCCGATTCTGAAAACTTCCAGTGCGGCGAATTGCCAATTCAAATTGCAGCACAATTGTTCGAGGCGCACTCGAATAGAGTAGGAGAACTGTGAAACTATTCCAACCCACCGCAGGAGAAGAGATTTCCAACGGCAGACTATAATGATAACTTCCATTCAAGTTTCCACTCGCAATCGGAAAATCGAAGCACAACCAGCGCGCGTTAATAATGCACGCAGTGTTTTATGAGCAGGCCCATCTCTGCGTGACAGAACAAATCCCAGCTGATGTCTGTTTATTATTTTTCGCTTGTTTTCGCGTATTGTCTGCATTTTTAGTATTGGATGTGAATCGCAGATGAAGAGGTCTATAGGGACGGAAGAAAGACTTGGCTGCGAGCTGCGCACTTGGCAAAGAAAAAACTCCGGAGCCTATAAATTATTGTATATTTCACAACGCTTCCGGAGACAGTGAATCAGCAAAAAGTAAGAGGAAATAAAATGATTCGCTCTGACCTGTAGAAGACTGAGTGGATAGGCGCCGTGCAGCTCCTCAGCAATGTTGGCCTCGTAGAGGGAGTCGTTAAACACTGGTTTGTTATCGTTGACGTCTTTGACATGTATCCGAACCCTGGTATAGTTTTCCAGTTTTGTGTCCGATGCGGTCAATATCAATTCGTACTAGCACCAAATAAGTCCATGCCAAATAAGAAGCCAAACCAAAAACACACAAAAAAAAAGAACAAATACACTACATGAACCAAACAAAAGTCACTACAATAAAATAAATATAATCTACAGGGAAATAAATACGAATACAAAGGCATTGTAATAAAACAATATATCCACATCAACCCGACATGCATAGTTGCAAACGACACCCGCCTGCAAAACCCGCTTGGGCAGATTGCGGTCGTCCTCCTCGGTGATCTGCGTGCGATATGTGGGCCGTTCAAAAACGGGCGGGTTGTCATTGACATCCTTGACATGGATCACCACCGTAGTGTAGTTTTCCTTCAGGTTATCAGACGCCGCTAATCGTAGCTCGTACTATCCGTTTGCATTTGGGAGAGAAAAAGAAGCAACGTTAACTCTAACAATGTGACGATGACATGTTTGCGCACTGCACAATTCTCAAGCCGGGCGTGTGTTCGCCTCTCGTTTGTTCTGTGTTGATGATGATTGACGTGGCATCGTGCCCGAAAGTACAAGTCAGGAATACAAAGTAACTGATAGGAAACAGCGAAAACACTGGAAGTTGCCGAGGATGGTGGAAGCAAAGCCCTCTTACCCGTTTTCGTGTCTCGTAATCCAATGCGCCGGCTACGTAGATGGCACCCGTCATGTTCTTCACAGCGAATGCGCCGCCTATGTTACCGCTTGTGATCTCGTATCGAATACGGGAGGCTGCAAACAAATGAAGTGCATTGTAATCCATTTCATTATAAAGTAGACAACACTAGGAGCATTCCACAACAGACTTGTGCTAGATATGTTTTATACGAGATGGACATTTAAAACGCGTTCGAATAAATGGAAAGTCTGCGGGACTGATAATAAGATTGGAATTTTGTTTTTGTTGTTTTTTAAACTTGGTGCGTAACGATCTCTTCCGCATGAATCCCTTTAGGAAAACGAAGATTTTATTTTATACCGCTTGGAAAGTCGTTACTACTCGATATGTTATAGGCGGAACGAAGTACTCGGTGCTTGTTAGGATGGTTTATTGCCTGGAATGCAAGGTAAAACCTTGGCGTTGTGCTGGAGTGGGGGAATCACCTTCTAGGCGGGATCCCAATAGAAGGAAGAAGAATCCATTGCATCACTGCACTTTTACATGAAACTGCCATTTTCGAAATGATTCAATGGGAAGTTACAAGATTTACTCACACGACTGGCTCACGACTCAGCAACTGGGACACCACGGCTGCCCAGATTCACAAAATCAAAGAGAAAAATTGCTGAACAGCAAAAGCGGTACAGCCTAAGACTTGAGGCTTTACCATCAGTTGCATAATGCTGAGCTGGTAACAAACGCCTCCAGCTGTACGTGGTGCAACCTGCGGACCACCGCAGTTGGAGCTCTCGCAATGGCTTAGAATCCGGAACGGGAGATTCGAGTAGTGAATCGACGTTATTACGAGTATTGATTTAAAGCACCCGTTCCGGTGCCAGCGGGTATAGCCCGGCGTCCATAAATTGTATATCAGCGTCCGTCGATCGCATATAACAAGATTTTCTAGCGTCATTCTCGTCTCCCATCTCTTACACCATCCAGGTCATACACGAATCAGTCACCACGTGTGTCACACGAGATGCAATGAAAACGAAGTGCACATTGTCGGCAGCATCGGCTGCATTCGATATATGTAATGTATGATAACGATTGCTTGAGATTACTTACACTCATCGTGATCTTTGGCGGTGACGGTGAGCACCGTGTGTTGGATGTCTTCATTCTCGTCCACCTCCGCCTCGTAGAGTGCCTTGTCGAAGTACGGTGGATTGTCATTCTTATCGGCAATTCCAATACGGATGAATTTTGTTACTGCAAAAAAGAAGCATAAATGAACGTTGCGCTAAAACTATTCGAGTGCTAGAAACAAGAGCTAATCTTGAATCGTTTAATAATGAAAATATTACCAAAGTTTTCCGTGTACTAATATAGCCAGTGCTAAAAATTTCATGCTTTGGAAAAATTCACAAACTGGATACCAGAAATACCAAGACGTTGCAACTTTGCAGGAATTACAATTAGATTGTTCGTGTACCAACACCTGCTAATCTATTTCGTTGCACACAAACAGCACTAGTTGCAAGACGTGATTGCACTCTAAACAGCCAACTAAACTGATAATTTCTTTTTACTCCCATCTGAAGTTTGTTCTATATTTATTGAACGAATGGCACTACCTGCTGGTAGCCTCAATACTAAATTAAATAAACATTTTTATTTCGCATTCGTGGATTTCCAATTTGGGCACGCCGTTCAAGGGGCATGAATTAAAAACGCCATCGCATGCTGCTTTCGGTAGGTGGGTTTTCAATCCGCGCAAATTCAATTTTTGCTGTTCAACCCATAACCACCCACAACCATAAACCACCGATTTCAATAGCGTTAAGCTGATGAAAAAAGGGGCAAGCTGAAACCAACATGAATGCTGTGATATCCGGTTTTGGCAAATTCCCGAATTTCTACCCGGGGCCAACATATCCGTGTGGTAATAAGTCATTAGTTGGACGCATCGACATGGCCAGGAGAGCTTTAAAGGAAAACTGCTGATTTCCTAACACAGACAGAGAACTAACTCTCCTCTCATCAGGATCTCATACAAGATCCTGCTGAACTTTGCAGAACAGCGACATCCGTACGCCAAATAACCCATTTCAGGGTGGGAGCAAGTTTTAAGCGTTGCAACCCAATAGAATTTGGAGGAAAATAAATGGTACTAGGAACAAGAAAAGGTAGAAATATAATCAATTTAAATGAAAACTCAAGTTGGAGATGAAGGCGACAAGGAGAAAAAATGCACAGCATGATAATTTGCGTATTACCAGCGTACCAATAAAGCAACTTTACCATTAGATGGAAATAATAAGAAAACTCATCCGCATTTTATGGTCATCTTCTAGCAGGTTGTATAGTCATTATCCTACTGTTTTACCATTCACCGATGCTGCAAAGCACTCAAATGTATTTTAATGCGAAGGAAAACCAACAGAAGAAGACTTTCATGTTTAAAATATTTAAAGCATGCAACGTCACAGCTTTATTTTTACATCACTTAGAGCAAAGACATTATGATGTAAAAATATAAATTGGCAAAGCATGTTCAATTGGAAGTAATTAAAATGTAAATTATGCAATCACAAGCAGTTTAAGCTGGAATTTTGTTGAAATTTTCACATCAACCTGAAGCCATTGTTATAATTTTCAATCATCGTGAATCCCAATGTAGTAAATAACAATGCTTGGGACAAAATATCAAATAACCGGCTCAACGACAACCAATGGCAGCTAGCCGTCAATTAAATTTAATTAATGGGAAGATATAGGTAATACCAGGAAGAACGTAAGGTAAATTTACGTATTGGTAAACCCCAGCAATGGACGGGTAATGAAATGTCTCCCAAGTCGCCGAATGTAATCATATTCAGTGGCAAATTGCGTCTGTTTATTACCCTTTCAGGTCTATAACTATAACTCAATATGATTTATCTGGACGTAGAATGAATTAGGAGGTTTTAACAACGTATCACGACGTATAAGTCTTGTAGAAAATGTACTGAAGTATCCAAATTGTATGGCGCAGCACAAAAGCTTACTAATTTCGGCTTTGTCATCGAACAAAGCCGCCCATAACACATACGAAGCTTACCTCAGTAAAAACATTAGCCTGGGAGAAGAAAAAAGTATTTGCATTGTGTAAGCAACCCCTGCCCTGTGCTTGTTATTATTTCGGGATTTGAGAAACAAATACATTCCAATGTAATTTTGATCCGCTCGTAATTTATGGCCTAAATATAATTAGTGTTCTCTTCTTTGAGAGATGTAATCCTTTTGTGAGTGTTCTGTTATTGATTGATAATATAAATCAAGTAATTAATATCGATAGCTAAAACAATCCCAAATTGTGTTAACTTTTAAGTTCGCTTTGATTTTCAATTCAATCTCGATTCTCGTTATATTTTTCCCATGCAATAAATGGATGTGACGGGAAAATCGTTATACGAAGAGCATGACGACAATTATTAATTCCCTGCGAGGGTACTTCATTCATTATGCATGCAAATATATTCCACGGCTCGATAATTCTAATTTCTTGTTAATTTCCCGTCGAGCTTTGATGAAAACAAGCTGCGGTTTCCTGTCCAATCCATTTTTTGTGCTTAAATAATCTAATTATTATTATTAATCACGTTCCACGCACAGAAAGTCTTGCCACCTTATTTTTAGGTTTTCAATTTTTACGATGTCTGATTCTGAGGGTACTGTTACACATGCCGGTTATAGAACGATAGAACCGTATTTGGCCTCTCACAACTGTCCGCTAGGTAGTTGGATCGTTTGCTCGCAAGGATACAGAAGCTCCCTTCGGTCTTAACTACAACACTCCCAACGGAGCTGTTAGCTGGATTGGAATCCTCGATCCAACTCGAAGCCCGTCTTAGCAGCGGTTAAATAAAGTAAATAACTGTTTATATTAAAATTTCCTTTTCGTTTTTTTTTTGTGCAATAATAGATAGCTACTGGGAAATTTCAATAACAATGCGTCTTAGTGGGATAAGAACGTTTTCTCTAATTAATTGCTGAAAGGGTAACATATTGCCAGAACGTAATGATAGAAAAACAGTTATTTAAGTACCTAGCAGCCAATAAATTAAAACGTGGCTTGGATCTTGACTTACTTGCTTGATTACTAATAGGAGGTTCTCTAAAAACGTTTAGGGATTTTAAAGCTTTTTAATCATTTCAAAGCGACGTTTTAAAATGGCTTTAAAAAAAATCCATTGAGTAGCATTAAACGGACATAGAAATCGAAGAAATGAAAATGGAACCCGTCCAAATGACGAAAATTGCTCCAAAAACGACGCAATACACAGCTCGTGAATGGCAAATAGTCCAAGAGTATCCTGCTCGTTGTCGTTGTATCCTTTATTTGTATCTCTCCGCCCGCATCCCGTCCAGTTGCCCTTCGAGGTGGATTAAAAACGCACAAAGTTGCTACGCCGCCTGTGACGTGGAGGGTAAATATTTTGCGAAAGATTAAAGCAGAATTTATATGCGCGTTTTATTAGACGATTTAGATTTTTTGTTACGCCACGCCGCTGTAATAAGCGCCAATGCAGCAGCCTTGTACGTTTCCTGCGTCGTAAAAATTTATGGACAGATGAATTATTGAGTCTGATTCAAGGATAATATATTTATTAATCTCAATATGTTGAATTGATTGTAGCTGTTCCGTATATCTGGGCCAATCGTAATTAATGTAAATACTTGCTTGATTTCCAACTGATTTGCTGAAATCGGTGACATTACATCCCCTATTTGTAAAGTTAAAATCATCTGGGTTAATTGGAATATAGTGTGTACACGGATGTATTGAATAATACATAAATAAAATAATTTGCTTGGAAACAATTGCAAAGCATGGTGCCGAGATGCATAAATTATGTTGCAATAAACGCTAAATGTAGGCAATAATATATTCATTAAAACATGTTGTGGTGCGCCATTGGCGCATCCCCCAGAGTGCAAATAACCAACACATTAATAGGATCTAATGTGAAATAGAATATGAATTGAACATTTGACCATTTGCTTCTGTGCTGAACGCAAACTTTTGTTTTCAACTTCGCCTATGTATAATTTGAAAACTTCTCCGAAAAGAATTTAGCGTATGCTCTCATACCCTCTCTAGAGATGCACGAATGAAGTGAATAAAATATGGCACAGTCGAAGTGCATAGTACACACTGCCTGGAGTGAAATATTTGCCAGCAGAGAGCCGCTAACTTTGTGGCAGGCGTGCGAAATTGAAAAATTGCACGCCAAACGTGCCACACGGTCGAATGCGTTGACATATTGTACCCAGCGCAATGCACAATAAACCAACACATTACTAAACAACCGCTTTGTAACCCTTTACGAAGAATATGTAATAATTTTTCGAACGCCCGGAAGGTAGTCGAAAACACAAGGCTCTAATGCAAATTTAATTTAACTTAATTAATTTACCCAAGCTTATTTCATCTTTAAACAAGCGGGCAAAGAGTTTCAGTAAAGTAATTATATATACACTCGGATTACCATCATTAATTGTACATCATTTGAGCAAATTTACGGCGGGACTTGACCGAGTGTCATTTGGGCATTATTTTAGTGCAAGCTGTTTGTATTTCTTACTTTGTTGGAATTTCGTCGCGTTTGGTAAACGAATATCTGCCTAGAGAGGAAACATCTACCAGTCAAAGACGAAGATTTATTTGTAGGATGAATAATACGCGCACCATCGGGTTTTGGCTCCCGGGGAACAATTTACTCGCAGTTGAGAGAAAAACAAAGCGCATGAATCATTGCCTGCAAGTTGAGACCAAGTGAAAAGGGCGATGATGGAGGAAAAAAAGCAGTACATAGAATAAAATGTGAAACGTTGACGTGCATTATTTACGCATAAAGAAGTTAATTACTATGATAAATAAACCGCAATAAAACGTAAGTGATTTTCATATCATGCAGACTTGCATTAAGCTAGATCCATCAAGATCCTAATTTCTGCTGGCGCAATAAAAAGTTTTCCCTTGCGCCATTTGCATTTATCTTTGTTGGAGTTCTGCAAGTCCGAACGAAGAGATGCGGATTTTTTTCGTATATTTTAATCTTGCTAGGAAGATGTACAAAGTTGCGGACCAAAGCGTCCCGAGTACATCCGTAAAACTTGTTTAGTATCCGCATAGATTTCGCTGACGTCTTGCCACCCCCCGGTTAGTGGAAATCACACCAATGTCCATTCAGTCGCGCACGATGCACCAGATACCACACTGCACATTCTCATCACATTTTACGATCTCGGTCAACACATAAATTATCTTCAAAGGTAAACCTCATATATCACCGAGACACTAACCATACTCACTCAAGTGCGAAACGAAGCAGCCATGTGCACAATCCCAAGAAGTGGAAGAAGGTACAATAAAGAAGAAAATAATTTGAAGCAGGTGCTATCAAGAAGAACAAATATAAACGTGTTGCTAGGAAAAGCATCAAAACAATTCTTCAATTTCCGATTAGCCCAATAATTACTATCAAATGCAATTTAGCTGAATTTCAAATTAAATCCTGATCATAATCTTCAATATATCGACAAAAAGAATACGTGCTTGCCTTCCTCGCATCCTGTAAAGTTGGCAATAAAAACTCAAGTTGATTAAGCTCAACGTAATAGCATTTTAGTTCGATGTCAGGATGTCATCCACACATGGTACCCTAATCTGTGCTTTGTACTAATTCCCCTCGATAGCGAATAAACTTCGAACACACATAAAATCGCTTGTAAACTTTGTGCTTCACAGCACATAAAAAATAAATTCAGCTTGTTAGCACAGCAGTTTCGACGTTTAAAAACCGCAATGTCCCCTCTTCCTTCTGTCATCCCGCCTCGTATGATGGTAACCCGTCAAAAGTCAAGTCTGCGGCCGCCGCGCAACTGAAAATAATTGCCTCCATTTTTTCCATTGCCCTTTTGTCGCTTTATAAAAGAAACATCAAGCGCAAAACGGGCGAGATAACGAGATGGGCTGAAGCACGCAATACCGGCGCCTTCGCAATAGCCAAAGTGTCTGTAAGGTACTGATAGAAATCGTAAACTTGCAGCAATAAAACGTGAGAAGCGCTTGCAATTAAATTAATGTAAATTAAATTGAGTTATTTTCGTATCATTTCTCTGTGCAGCGTGCTCGTTAATGACACCGGCGTACTCGTGGGTTAATGAATTGCGCAGGATGCAATATGCACACTCAGCAGAGTAGAGATGCAATTGGGATTAGCATCAAATGTTTGCGCTTAAACTAGCAATACTGCAAACTACGTGAGAAATAATTATTTACCGCATGGTACGTAATGTAAATTAGGAAGCCAGTGCGGATTTCATTTCGCATAGTTTGAATGTCTTTGGAATTGCATTTAGCAAAACTAGCAAACTACAACAATTTAAATGTCCACACACAAACTTGTTGCAATTACAAAAGGAAATATTTGCGTTAATAAGTCGATAAAACTTTTGTTGATTTTCCACTCGTTGCACACACGCCAGTGGCTGACATTGTTCGCCAACGCATACATAAAATACAAAAATATTAAGCATCACTTTAAATTGTCTCCACATTTTCACAATGTTCATAAATATTTCACATGCATTCCATCTTACAATGAATTTTTAAATGATCATTTTCAAGATCATATTTTACCTCGCATAATAATAACGCTAAACAAGAATGGAACCGGCATAAGCTCGCATAATGCTGATATGAAATGTTATTGCCAAACATTTCATATCAGAATATCACCCTCTACGAAAATACTTTTCGACAAACAGAAGAGCTGAATGTATATGATATTAATTCGTCCGCATATCATGCACGTATTAAACAATACGTATGGTTAAACCGCATGTGAAGGAATTTCCTTCAGACAGAGTTTATACCACCACACGCATTGTGAACTTCATTTACGCAGCTCGATATGAGATCGCTGGATGTGCATGGCTTGCGTGTGCGGAAAATGCTGGTATTTAACTGGGGGGCGGTTTAGGGAATTTTGGCAGTAGTTGACTGAAAGTCGAAGTACGGATTTGCTAGTACAAAACTTTTCTTGTTGGATTTGCGTTGTGGAGATTTTTGGATTGGCAAAGTCGGCTTTTTCTCCCCGGGATTTGTAGATTTATCCATCTGATTCTTTGATTTTTACAGACTGCTCTACTGCTGAACTCCTCCGCACTGAGCTGCTTGTTAGCAATAAGTCCTGAAAGTGTGTACTTTATCTAAAGCTGAGTTATTGCCGAGTTCAAACGAATTGAGAATATGAAACGCGTTCTTTGTGTGAAACAGAAAGTTTCATTGGTGATGAATTAGACGTCCAGTGAAACATATACCTGAAGGCATTTTTACAATTAATGTAAACATAATTAATCTTTAGCCAAGATCAAAGTGTAATTTACCTTTTTTACCACCTCTAAAGAGGAGATTGGTGAACGCTGTAAAAAACAATGCTATTTTCCTAAATTTCCACCTTGTAGAATTTTGCTTAAAGGCTTTTTAAGTTGTGGCGGAGAGAACCCTTGAATTTTACTCTTTTTTAACGTAGAAAAGGACTCAAGCAAGAGTCCTCTGTAATTATCCGTCCAGAGAAATTTAAGAAGTTCGAGAAAACAAACGTTCGGCCTGAAGCATTCGCAAAAAGAAATAATATGATAGAGAGTGCGGAGACATAAATTATAAACTTCGTCATTCTTGGGCGTCCTGTTATTCCCGTCGGATGTCCCCAAGGTATACAATTGATACAATTTCCAGGCATAAAGAACCATCACAACGCTAGACACTATACACCAGGGGAAGTTTAATGAAGCAACTTCACACCACACTTATTCCGCTTAAATTACACGTTCCCTTAATGAAGAAAAGTATAACAAAATAAAAAATATGCTATGTAATAAAGAAAATGTTTTACTACTTTCAAATTAAATGAAGAACATCCACGTATTTCTTTAAACATAAACTTTTTATGAGACATAAAATGAAAAATTGCAAAATACCTAAGTAAGTGCTGTTGGTCAACACCCAAAAAACTTTAAGCGGATCCACCATCACCGCGAATCACTTGAGCGAGCACTCATCGCCTGGAGGCGGCGTATATTCGCGACGCGGCGTAGTCCACCGGATCATGAGGCGCACTGCCGTCCGCCGGCAAGCAGTGTTCGCCGCTAGCAGTGGCGGAAGCGGCACACGGCGCAAACGGCAATGTGCGCAAAGCCGCCCCCTCGCACTCTTTCAGTCATAACGTAGCGCTCTCAAATAGGCGGGAAATAATTCTTGATACATGATCAGAAACAAGATCTCAATCTGAAATTGGTGCAGACGCGGAAGTTTTCTTCGAAAATCTAGTCCTCTATTAAATATCGACTATAATGGTAACCTATTAGTAGTTCCCACCTTTTTTTTTATGGAGAGTAGTGGTTAAAAAATCGTATAAATTCTTCAGAATTCAACAGTTGAGCGTAATAATCCTACAACGGGTTGGAAAAACTTTGTTTTAATCCCCCTAACGGTGAAGAAAAATCCGTTTCTTTTCAAACACTGAAAAAGTTTGGTTTTATGCTTGCAACTTGCTTTTGCCATGTGCAAGCACACATATGGGTATTGGAGCTGCAAAAGGGTTTTAATTGCGTTTCCTACTTGCTTCCATCAAGATCTGCCCGGGTTGCGCGCAGGGCCGATATTAAATAAAGCCGGCGCACAGTTGCCGGCAGCTAAACGAATTACGCTCACGATTTTCAGACGTTTTTCTTTCCCGCGCACTCTTGGACATATCAATAAGGGCAACAATTAAGCAGGAAACTTTCAAACGTATTCTGAATACAGATCAACCCTAGGGATTCAAACCAAAAGACAAATTGTTTACAATCCTGCCGGGCTTTGTTGAAGTACACATTGAAAACAAATAATTGCTAATAATTCTCGACTATTTGCAGCGATTTCGAAACGTGGCATGTGCAAATAATCCTTTAATGCGTCTTTTGATGATACTCGCAGTGTGTGTCCTCAATACAAGTTCGCACTACATACATTTTTAACAGAATTTTTGAGCAGCCATTAGTCCGGAGCTGGGAAAATCGCGCGACACAAAACGTGTTACATTTACACCCGTGTCATCCCTGGATCCGTTCAAAAGTTGCATTCAGCTGGCTGCTGCTGGTTGAAGCACTTCACCAATGCGCGTCTCTAATATTAAGTTATCAAGTTAATCAATTTGTGGCGCGACCACCTTCCGATGATTGCGTGGAGTGAAGAGGAACAACTAACACGCTATGCGAAAGACCACCGCTTAACTATCTACTGGGACAGCGCGAAGCAGGCTCTCCGGATATTTAAACTGCAAAGCAGTCCCCGTTTTGTGTTTTATGTTTTGGGAACTAACTGTTGCGAGTTGAGTGCGCTTTGCGCAGGAACCGACGACAACTGGCCCACATTTATCCTACCACTATGGAAACTGTGCTCCCGTGCGATGCAGCTTCGTTCCTAATGCAGATGATGTTGGGGTTGAGGTGCGCCCTCAGTGAGGAAACGGAAGTATATAAAGCGGTAAAAAGGTTCAAACAGAACTAATCCAGATGTGTTCTGGATCAAACTATACGGTTTCGATGAATATCAAGAGCACTACAACCTCGAAGAAAATCGTTTGTTGTTTTGAAAATGAAAATCGGACTTGGACAAGCAATAAGCTTATCGTTCTTGAACAACCAAATAAATCCGAAGTTGTTCGATTAGTCCAAGTAATCCAACACACTAGTCAATACCAAGTGAACCAACTCGGGTTAACAATTTGAAAGAACCAGTAGTTCTGCGTGGAAGGCAAATGTTTATACTAAAATGTTCTGGATTAATATAGCTTCAAAGTTGCAGAAAGGCACAATACCAGGATAAGTCTACACGCTTGTTGCAGAACGACAAGGGCTTTGAAGTGAATGTTAGTGCCTCCGTCAAAAGCTAGCTAATACCAACAGTTAACTAACGGCAGCTGTTTACACAGCTCCGCCAAAGTTCAACACAGCCCTACAAGAACGACACAGAAGCTCCTTCGATGCGCATCCGCCGCACAAGCCTAAGGCGGTAACATATCATCAGGTAATAAATCTCCGGCAATAAATTTCCTCGCCGTAAACCGAAACTCACCCCATACGCATTCTTCCGGTAGGACGCAAAAAAAAACACGATTAATTTCGCATCGTCAAGCTAGCTTGTGACTTAGCAGTCCCTCTAACAGCGGTGATGCTGCCATCGCATTTTATTTACCTACTTTTTTACTTGTCATGCTTCGTTGACTGGAATCCATCAGACGAGTCGTGCTTGAATAGGCACAAATTTGTGTAAGGAAAAATAACAGCATGCCATTAAATCATACGGCCCTCGGTTCGGATGCTCCACCGACTACCGCGATTGGGATACCGTTTTGGCATTGGGTATAATGTGGGTGATTCGGTCGAGAAGATAAGATGCATTGGGCATGATTTTAGAGCCATTATGTTACTATGCATTGGTACACGTGAATCGAGCGCAATCACCGCGGCATGTAGCATCGATATAGTTCACCGCCGCCACTAGTAGCAGCACTACTACAACCGTCAGTACCCGCCCTTTCCATTAGGATCGCACATTCAGAAAGCAATATGCTTGCTCTACCTTCGGGAAGCCACTAAAAAACAAATTTCCAATTACAGTTTGCCAATAATTGCCTTCGGCTTCATTCCAACCTTATCCAATTCACGTGTGTGTGTGGGGAGGAGGGGGGTGTCCGCAAAAAAATAGCCAACGTCTGACCTGCTCTACGTCTAAATGTAGCTGCGCTGTTTTGAGTAAGTTACATCCAAAGAACAGCTAATCCTTTGAAAGGAAATTAAGCGCATTCAAGTAAGTTCCATCGATTTAATTCATGCAATCTTAAAGCAATTAATTTAATTACGGTACAAGTGAATCTACTACAGTTTACACTTTCGTTCAACGCGTTCGGAAGGAAGGCGTAGAAATGCCAAGTGCAAAGACAAAAGCATAAAGCGATGACAATAAATTGAATCGAGCTGACTGGATCTTGCATAAAGGAGTTGGAAGTAGTTGGAAATAAGACATTGCAGGTCTTGGCAGAAAAATCTTCATTCCATCACTTTCCTGCTTACCGCTGAAGTGAAACCACAGCGCGAGCGCTCTATTCCTAGAGGTTTACATTCAAAGATGTATTCAATTATGGATTATAGTGTTCCAGGTGAGTGTCACCATTGTATTGATGTGCATGAACCGTCCGACTTGCTTGCAGTAGCAATATCATTATTCAACACGGAGAATGGAAGCAAAATGGATTGGAAGAGACGCGTGCAGAGTGGATGCTTCCGCATCTTTCAGCTTCCTTTTCAGGCGTCTCGGGCGTCAATTATTCAACACGATTTTCAATTCGCAGGTATAGACACCAGTGCGTGGTTGCACATACAAATGAGGCTTCAGCAATAGAGGCAGGTGCTTATCGTTTCATCGGAAATGGAAATTGTGATGTTACATTAGCATAGATTCATGATACATATGAACAAGTGAATTTCAATTAGAAGATGAATCAATGTGGTGTTAACATATCCAACTATTGTAACATAGCTTTTGTTTTCAGCGCAATAAACACGTCATATTCTGTTCGGTATACTAATAATTTCTGTTTTGTTATTCAAATTTTCCACGAAACAATATCAGAGCGTGTAAATTTAGAATTTTCATGTGCATAGCGCCATCTACCAACGAATTATTGCACAATATGTTCAAGCTCTTCCACTGCGCCAGGCGGTGCGAATAGGTCGATATAGAGTTTCCCGTATTTTCCTATTTTAACGCCCTGTTCTCTAACCGTTAGTTTGCGTTTTTCACCGCTAGGTGGATACTCAAGCTTCCTTTCCCCAATCAGTCCATTTCATTCTTGCACAGGTTTCGAATATATTAAATTTTAACGTATTACTTACTTCAACATCCTTTCTCAGAGCTGCAACTCTTGCATTTATTAATTTCTTAGATCTGAATTCAATTTCGCCGTTTCTCTTCTTCTAAAAAACACTCCAATATCTTATACCGCGCAATAATGTGCGAAATTTTCCACGCCGGATAGGACATGCTTAAATGTAAGAGGCAAGAGATCTGCTTCAGACGAACAAATCCAATATAAGAATACTATGCATATTTCGTCTGTCGTCTCATCACGCGCGACTGGTAAGAACGCGCTGCGCCGGGCAGCCGTCTGATTAAATTTCCCTTCTGTGAGCGCAATCGAAATGAAGTGTGTGGGTGTAACACCTGTTCGGCGCTTTTTTCCTACTACTGCATCTCCAACGCCGGCGGCATTCCTCGCCTGTGTTAGATATAGCACGTGGATAACGAGCGCATGAGAATATTAGAATGGGAAATCCTGAATGGTGTACTCGCCGAGCTGGCTGAGTCGGAAGTGTGGTGTTTTTCAGAGCGTAATAAATTCTAGTGGTGGCAGCGCGCAATGGGCCACATTAGGGACTTAATCAAGAGTTAACACGCTCTCAGCGCTTCCTGCACGCAGGAATTTCACCTGCTGCAAGACGCAAAGGAGCAATAATGTGAATACGCTTAATCAAAATGTTTTATAGCTTAATAGTCCCAGGATACCATGCTCAATGAAATTCAATTAGCTCCAAGTTTCTAACGCGCACGATGCGCGTCTTGCCCATTTAATTATGGGGTGATGAAATTGCACAATTTTATTATCAACATAAAATTAATTCCAGAACATGCTATTACAAGCAATATTAATCAATGGCTTGTTTTGCGTGGTGATCGATAGATATTGTTACCTTATCGAAATTTAGAACATGTAGAAGATGATTAATTGCAGCGGCCGCAAACATTAATGCTTCTTGCTTTGAGCAGGAGGTTCATAATTCCTTAAATAGTGCACGCTTTAGGGTAAGTTACATAGGTTTCACATTAAGCCAAAATTTACCGAGAAGCGACAAGGCAATCTATCATATGTTGAGGTAAGTTTATGCAAAAAAAAAATCTACATCACCTGAGTGATGAATAACGTGCTTAATTAAAAACGAAGAAGAGATCGAATCTACAAGTGATGCAATCTGGGTTTTCACGCGATTAAATCCAATTTCTCATTAAGTTGCATGTTACTTGTGTTCAAATTACTCCGTAAATCTGAAAGCAATTTGCTTCGCCTTGTAAGGATTTGGCATCAAGCCTCCAGCCAAAAGCAAAAAGAAACTAGCAGACAAATTAACAGGCAAAACGAATAAAAAAAGCTTTCATGCTTTAAAATGCTTAATTGCACTCGGGCCGTAAACAGAATGATATTATTTTTATGCATGGTTTTTGCAAAACATAAAAATAAAGATTAGTTGGTTGCTGTGGATATGCGCGAAGCATCATTTAAAAAAGAAATTTGCATTTTTATATAGTTAACGGCAGGCGTCAGGCAGACTGTGATTAATAGTCGGCTGCTCTTTTATTTCCGCAATCGAAACAAATCCTCGTTGCAAATAGTAGCTGGTAGCACGATAAGACGCGCAAAAAACAACCGAGCAATCTCGTCATTATTCATCGCCGGTGATTATAATGAGTCCCGACGCGGCGCCAGCTAAGAACTAATAAATATTTCATTCACGCGATTCGCGAAGACGCTGCCTCCACCGCCGCAATGCGCAATGAAGACAACATGAAATATTAAACAATTCCAGCAGGAAGCAATTTTTCTAGCCGCCAACTTATCTGATGATTTGACACACAAAACTTACAGCTCGAGATGTGGCAGCGAAATTATTATTTCCGGCGCGCAAACGCTTTTGTTTGTTTCGCGATTCTCGATTGTTCCTAATGGTGTAGGTGCCACTAAAATATAGTAGTAACTGTTTTACGAGTTGCTTTCTCCTCAAGATGGGGTGCTTGTTTCCGGCATGCTTTTCGCAACAACATATTGTAGGTATGCGCATGACGGGCGCGGGCGCTGCACGCCGCCGGTAATTAATGCCAACTGCATCCACCGCCCCGTTTCGACGGAAATGATGCGATTAAGACTGTTCGTGCGGTGCAGTAAAATTGTACTACAGCTAATTGGAATTCAATCCCCACGCAGGAAAGCAGCGGGTAAAATTGAGTTTGAGTTGGTAAAACATTGACAATCTCGCCATTTCTTGAACGGACCTACATTATATACGAAGCTTTTGACTCGTGTTGTTGTTCAATGTGAATTGAATTCTGTTGCGGCTGCCTGCATTGAGATAACAATGCATAATGGCCAGCGTGACAAGCACTCCAACACGTTTCGCGTTAGTCAAAGTTAAGAGCCGAATACCCAGTTGGAGAAGTATGTTCGACGGCGTGGAGCGGCAACACACCCACTCCTAGATTGCGGCGGCAGGGAGGTACCTCAGTTTATTATTAACGTTAATTGGAAATATGCGGTTGGAGCGAAACAATGCTCCCCGTGTCCTTGCGGTACAATCTGGTCGAAACCAAGACGGTAGATAAAAGCCCGACATTATTACGGCCCAATTCGATTACGTCTCGTGCATAATTTCGGCATTAATTTCCTTTTAATGTTCGCCTTACCTGCCAGCATTTCCCCGGATTTCGCAGCGATAAATTCGGAAATTTGAATTGCAGTCGCAATTCAAAGCGTTTTGAAATCACCTCAGGTCGAACAACTGCTTTTTCGTGTTGTTTTTTCATTAGCAGCAGTTGAAAAAATCGCCGAGAATAAAAAGCTCCTGTTGCGTTCATTACGGTCGACTTTACGACTATTGCTAGTTGGAATTAATTTAATCGCAAGCAGAGGTTGCATTTTAATGCCTCATTGGAATAATTAACCGAAGCTTCGGTTGATTTCATTAGGACTCGCCAAAACTCACCCAAAGCGCCGTTTTAGTTTAAAAAGCGTTTTAAACTTTGCTTGGCGCACGCCATGCCTTTACCAAGTGCTTCAAATCGCCAGATTGAGTAAATTGTTGATATAACTCACCTGAAACAAACAAACATGGAAATTACATTCAATTCAAGCAACTCGCTGATATCAGCTAATAAGATTACGATGCTTGTCCAGATTAACATAACGCTAATGTTCAATTACACTGAAAAGTTGGTGTGTTGGAAACTTACGAACTAAACAAACTGATAAAATTAAATGAGCAAGCTAGCAATCGCTGGCAACTTGCCCTATCATTTCATATTAGCAGTAATGCTATTAAAGGCAGGATATTGAATCTAAGCTCACTGATAGTGTATAGTCCAGTAAATGTAATTCATTAAACACGTTCTCTCAACTAGATTTCCTCGAATTAAATAATTAGTATAGACTTAGAAGGGGTTAAAATCAACCATTCTCAGCTCTATTCTAAATCCATCTTCTTTGTGCTAAAAAACATTCGCAACGTGAGTAAGTAACAAGTTATGCTTTGAAGGCGGAAAATATGGGGAAACTATGGCAGCGTACTCACAACTAATGTGAATGCGAATTTGGCTGGCGTTTCAGTGAAATAAACTTGAAAACACTTTGGCAACTCTCGGCAAAGTTTAAATCTTATTCAATTTCGCCGCTAGTTAAATAAATACATCGACATTAATTACGTCGAAAGCATGTTAATTAAGTATGCGCGTCTTCCATTCGTACACGTCTTTTGTTGGCCAATTTTTGCGCCAGTTCATTTTATCAACCGGACGCATCTGGAATATTTAAAGTGATTGATAAAAAGAAAAAAAAACCGTCATCGATATTAACAACAAATTGAGTGCAATATATTTGACGATGATGGTGAAGGTGCCAGAACATGCTGGAAAGGAAAATTTAGCATTTCACATCGTTGGAGGAATTTTTATTATGCAATGTTTTCAGTTATGCGCGAGAAAATAGTCATACAATAATACGAGCAGCAAAGCACGTTCTTATCGGGTGAGAGAGAGAGAGAGAGTATTTTGATGGAATAAACTGGCCGCGAATGTAAGATAAGTCATAATTGTTCTTATGCCGTGTTTGGCCAATAAACGCCAGTTTTACAATGCATTAAAGTCGTAACAAAAGTACTAAATAAATCAAGGAGACGAAAAATAGCATCCCACATGAATTATGTAGCAGATGCCAATCACAACCAGATCAAACCGCGCTTAATCGTACAGAGCCACATAAAAATGAAATGCTTAAGCAGATTGAAAGTGAAAAGCAGATAACGAAATCACGTCCACGCAAAGAAAGCAAAATGTTTCTAGTAGAAACAATCGCGCCAAATGCAGCCATCGTGAATGGTTGAAGGAAATCCAGGGAATATACAGAGCTTTCTAAAGGAAAAGAACGGCAGTATAAACAACTGTTTACCCCGGAAATTGAAAAGAATTGTGCCCCATTTTATACATGCGGTTAGAAACGCGCGGCGATAAAAAAAGAATTTCCACTATTTCCAAGGAAGCAACGCAGCAGCATATAGCAGAGTATCGTGTTCGTAATAGTTGAAGGAAATAAGGAAAACGTCACTTCCGTCGCAATTTTCGCCATTCGCGGGAAACAAAGAACTTACTGCGATATTGAGCGATAAACTTTTAATATCCATTTGAAAAAGGATTTGTGTTCCAATTTAAAATATAAAACGTTATTTTCTTTTCACAATGCTATTCTTCAATTAACATTAAGGGAGTGAGTGGTGCATTTATAAATACGCTTAATGTGACTTCAATTAACTGATTAAAAATGTTCAGCATTTCAAATGACTGTTTGTAAGCAAACCACAAAGCAGTAGATATTGTAAGTTCGTTTAAAGAACCACAAAATGTAAAATTTGTTTTACTGTGTTTTATTGCACATTAACTTGTGCAGAAAGCAGTGAGGCCTGCAAAATAGGTTTTTTCCCCCTCAGCATTAGTCACTTAAATTGCACAGTATAATATGTCTCAGCAGCAGAGATAAAATAATATTTGCAGACTACTCTTATAATGAACATGAATATACCTTGTTGAACTGACCAACAATAATGAAGACATGCTTCAACTAGATCCTATTGATGCAAGCGGAGAGTATGCAAGTCTCGAGGGAGAAATGTTATTATATTTGTATTCATATGTGCCCAGTCGTGCGTTGTGTTTCAGAGTATATCGGGTTGCTATTTGATCTACATAATGTACAATAAGTTTGTCATACAAGGCTGGAAACTAGAGGATTCATGAAGAAATTTCAGAACATTTGAGGATGTTCAATTGGAAGTGAAGGCTTCTCTATCCAAATAAAGCCAATCCAGAACAATGCTTTATGTGGTTCAGTTTAAAATTAAGTCGAAAGGATGTCGTTCTTACTTACATGGAGAGAAAACCAATTTATTCGTTTTTCTAAGTAGTATTTATTTATGTTTTGAGACTAACACCCTGTACATGATTATAGTGTACAAATAAGTACACCAATCTTTGTTAATTAGTAAATTTAATTGCGAGTTCTCATTCTGGGATGTTCAGGTATAATTAAAACCATCAATGATTCAAGGGGACACTCGAGTAGATCAATGTAAATTACACATTTGTGAATATTACCAATGCAATTAAAGAACCCCAGTCCAATTTGCAAATGGAATAAATAATAAACCGTCGAGTGGTACGATTGATTATTTTCCCAAAGTGCCAAAGACAATCGTAGCACTCTTTAAAAACTTTTTTATGTCACGTAAGGTACTTGAAACTTTATACATTTCCTTCTCTATTTTTGCCCATTTACGAAACACTCATAAAATATAAAATAAAATCTTTGAACGTGCATTTGGCCCCATCGATCATAATTTTCCATCGATCTGCAATAAACTATTTGTTGCAGCTATCGCGTACTATTTCAAATCGGAAACAACAATGGAACTACCACCAGCGACGTCGTATCCGTTTTTGGGGAGGAACAGACGGGTTTCTAAACTCACTGGGACCGAATGTTTACCACGGTGTAATGCTATTATACTCCATTCGCAACAATAGCCGATTGAAATGTATTATAGCATCCGAATTGAATGGATGAAGATGAACGAGCAGAAAAAGCAAATCAAAATCAGGGCCGCAAATAAAATCGGAGAGATAACAAACTGTTGAGGAAGAAGCCAGCCATAAATTTATATTAGTAGGAAATCTGTTTGTAAGAGATTATTTGGATCAAATGAATTTATTATTGTAACTAAACAGGAATGCTGGGTATAAAACTGGTCCTCTCACTTCAAGGAAGGCGAAACTCGTGAAGGAAAATAAGTCGAAATCAGTCACTCGAAGATTTCATAGGAGGTGTTACCGACAGCACATAAAATACGACCAGAATGCGCACAGCTTCACGAGTCGCTACTTGTCTTATTGTCGCTCTCCGGTGATATTTTTATATTTGTTTATATTGTTATGCTCGCGGAGACAAATCTCTGACGATTTGCCAATGCAGCGCCTCTAAGCGCCACTGTAAATATAAATTCCTTGCTTCCCCACGTTACCCAGGACAAAGTTACTCTCAAAAATATTATCAAGCTTCATCATTGTTTCAAAACAAAGTAAATGATGCGGCTTCTTGGCCAAGTTACAGGAAACTTTTCAATCACGCTCAAATGTTGACATTCATATGCATAAACCGAAACAAAGACAGTATTGGGAAGAGTTGGTGAGTTAAAAAATGTGAGGTTTTCCATCTGAAACTGGGCAGCAACTGCTTCTCAGTGGTATTGTTTGGCTTTATCAAAAATAGTAAAATTTTCTAGATAAAAAACTCAAACTTTTTGTATGCTCTTGGTGCTTATGATGATCCGATGTTCGGAGGTAATAAAAGACCATTTCCGATAAGGCGCAAATTGGAAAAAGTGTGCGTGGTATTCGGAAAAAAGATACTGGTTTGTTGGAACAGGACAGAAGGGATCAAGAGCATGCATTTCTAGGGTCCTATCAAAGTTCATTTAATTTGGCTTTTATGTGCCCCAGGAACTAATTCTTTTGTGAGGTCTTAGAGACAAAAACTCAGTTTGAGTGCAAAGTGCCAAAGGTCTAGTTGTTAGAACCGCACCCCGTTTTTAACACCTTTGCAAAACCAGATAATTCTTCAGCATGTAGACAAAAATTTCATTATTTTAACCCTATATGATGCAGTTTTTCCGATTTATTAATTCTATTCCACACCAACATTATTCCACGCTTGCATTTTCCCACAACTCATTTTAAACTCTAATGAATTTTCCTTCATTAATCGTTGTTGAAGAACAAAACTCTCAACTTGCCGATGTAAATTAATTGAACATTGAAACTTACACGCGGACTAAAAGTTCCACAGACATAAACATTGGAGTAAGGTAATTCATCAATATGCGTTGTAATTCCAAGTGTTGCCATCTTCCAAGCAGTATGCTCCTTTCCCAAGTCTGAATATATTTTAAAAAAAGAAGTGCACAGCAACACTGTTAAATGTAGCTTAAGTCTAAGTTTACAACCGCGCTGAAATAATTCCAGATAATGCATGAGTAATTCAACGGTCTTATAGTCACAACTTGCACAAAGAGTGATGAAGCAACAATTTTGTCGTCGGAAGCTCCAGAAAGTTTACAAACACTCCTTTTTACAAACAATTAGTGGAAGATTTTACCATTTCGGATTTAAAACACAACAGGACGTCATGATCGTGTGCATTTATTAAACCAGGAATACAAACATTCGGGGTAGATAAATAACGAGGCAAGCGAGACAAATGCCAAAACTGTTGGTGATACGATACAAGCAGCAAGAAATGATATACAAGTGCAAATTTGTTTAGGATTTAAGATACAAGTCCTGGATGAGCAACACCGAGACGCTGTTTGCTGATGAATTACACCATTTAAACAGTGCAGCGCTGACTAATTAATAATTCAGCTTTAGAATATGTTTAGGAACAAACACATACTGAGAAAGTTGGGATTTAAAAGACTTGAGAATAATTCGAGCTCATGACTAGACCAATGCATAGAAATAAATAACGGAAAAAAAGTAAACACTCAATTTTCAATTTACCAGGTATAGGATTAACTTATCTTTTAATTAGTCTCATTTATTGTAACTTCTTGACTACTGTAGTTTAGGCCACTACCGTAGGTGGGTTAGTTGGTAAGATGGTTCGATTATAGCAGTGACAGTCAAGCAATATATTCGGGAGGCACGAGTTCGAATCCTGCTGGGAATATCTCTAATAATATATATTCTCACTGCACCCAGTTTGAGTAACTTCTAATACCAAGATTATAAAGTGGCGGATGAGTACGGTATCGATATCCGACGCGAATAACAGTACGCTCCAAAATAATAATAAACTATAGTTTAGATAATTATTCGACCAAGTTCTATGAGTGGACTAAAATCGCTAATTTTATATTTTACTCTATACGTTCCTGCGGGTATTTTAAGCAAGAATTATAATTCTAGGTCCTATTATTTTCTCAATATTAAAGAAAAGCCCTGAAAATATGATGTCTTAGCTCAAAAATTAAAAGAACATCCCAGATTAAATTTACAAAATGCCTTTTTTTTTCCAGCAGCAGAATGTTGATTTACTCACTATGTTGCCTATTAATCATGTGTTGTTTATCGAATTAGCAATGGATAATAAATGGATATTGACATGGGTGTGGCATTAAATATAAATTTTAATCGGCAAACGGAGAAAGCATCCAGACGAGTTACGCGATGAATTTGCCAGAAATTACGTGTACGTGATTCGCATATTAAGCAGTTTCTTATTTTTTGTTTTGCGTAATACTGATGCGCATTGGGGCGCATTCATCCTGCGGCCACGAGGGTTGATGCTTGACATGCCCGGCCCGCATCAGGCCAGCCAACAAAACGTTCCATTTTGCAAATTTCTATACGAATGCCTCCGCGTTTTGTTTCGCATGACACGCCAGGCCAAAAATATTTTAATTAAATCCCCCGTACGCAATTGCGCAAGAATTCTCATATTATCGCCAGATGACTACTACACAAAAAAAACAAGAAGGGTATAAATTATGCATTCATAAGGCATCAAGTATTGCAGTAAAACTACAATAATGGTGCAATAAAATTCATTCACTCCTGTACTTGATGCGCTCGTTGTCCTAATTGTTAATTGCGCTGAAAATCTATTGTCTTTTCGAGAATTGTTTGCTGCAATGTTGGCGAATAATGCAAACAATTTTTAATTCCTTTTCGCCATTAACTTGGACAATTTGCTAAATTTGAGTTCGTTCGGATGTTTGCAATCCGCGTGTTTGCCGAGAGTAATATGGAAGGACGTGGCTGTGTATGTTTATACAATTAATTCAATTAATTTCAGTTAACACGCGTTATATTTGCTTATTGTATCCTTCTCCCTTCCGCTTTCACTGTATTTTAACTTTTGTTCCTGGCGATACATGTGTGTATACAAGGGAAAAATGTCACTCCACAGTCACTATTCTGAGAGTGCAATACAAATTTACCTACCCCAAAAGTATGTCGGGCTCATTTTTGTTTTATTAAAAGATAAAACTGCGACCGCGCGCAAGAAAACGCCACCATTTCAACAATTTCGAACAAATTCGACACATTATACCGCAAATATCTCCGAGCAAAATTCAAAAGCGAAGTCGGAAAGGTATAAAACATTGGAAGAAAAAGCAGGTCGGATCGTTGTCTGCACGGAAGCCCGTGAATAGATGCTTAAACAGCTTAGAAAATGCCAAGATAAAACCGAATTTATCTTATGAATAAAAATGTAAACATAAATAAACAAATACTTCAAACATCTACTGCAAACACATCAAATGCTTACGTTTTTGAGATGAGAAATTAAGTAAAAAAATGTAACACGCTACAGCTCAATTATTACTTTTATGTTCTCTCAGAAAATTGATGAAAGTCCTAGAATACTATCTTTTACAAATCCCAAGTTGTAGTTAGTAGACAAAGAAGCCACGGTGTTTTGGAGCAGTTTTTATCAAATCCAGACAGCTCTCTGCTTTCCCGTGGGATTTTTAGATGATAAATTGCAAAGCGACTATATTATCCAACGAATACTACTTAAGTTATATTTCTACGACTTATAGACTGGGCGATAAAGTCAAATTATTCTGGCTGTTTGATTACAGCTATAATTCTATTTCCTAACTTTTACCCTTAACTAAGATTAAACTCTACATAAACTTAATAAATTTATCGTGATAAAATTAATAATGCTCAGTCGCCTCTTTTTCTCCAACACTAATTTTCATAAAAATGCCGACGTATATTAAATTTATATTTAAACCTCATCTGGCAATGACGATGTAAGAGAGGCGAAAATGAGCCAGGCACATTAAACTTTTTCTATTTGGCCCACATTCGCCATCCTCATCACCCACTTTTTGCCCACCGCTCCCATTTTCTCCGTCTGCTCCTAGTCTAAGTTTAAGCAAAAAAAAAGAAAAGTTACTTGCACACAAGGAAGTGCAGCTCGTTGGCAATGTTTTTTCACAATTCCCAACGTTTGTTCTTTAGGATATTGACTTCTCGTTAATAATTTTAAGACCAAAATTGATATTAAATGAAGTTGTCAAGCTAACACGCAGTGTGATACTTTCGGATGATGTACACATACACTTTGTACTTTGCGTCGCCATAATTACAACATAAATGATATGAATGGGTTGTCTGGTAATACTGTCATTTCAAAATTTTAGCACAAAAGCCATAATGGGAAAATGCATGCTAATTTAGCAATTTCCCCCCTCCCCCCACTAGGGTATAAAATAAACGTGAGGGCAATGCAAATAATTTACTTTAATGTAAATTTACAAAGTCAAAAATAACATTTTTCGCCATGGCACAGTGCGAGGGTGCCATTTCAGGTCAGCCCAAAAACATGACAGGAACACAACGAGGAGGAAATATAAAAATAAATCGAATATTTAATAACTGCAACATGAAAATTTAATACTCCATTGTTGCATTCAAATTCATCCTTTATTCATTGGATAATTATGCTTCACATAAGTGTCAAACACAAATGAAGTTGAATCAAATTACTGCAATCATTTAAAATACGACTAATAAATGATTATCTGCGGTGAAATAATTGGCAAAAAATACGCAAAACCATTAATTTCCCATCAAATACAAATGCTCCAGCTTCATTGAAAGAGACCACCCATCCCAGTCATGTTTATAAAATTAAGCGTTGATCGATATCAAATTTATCTGCCCACACGCACGAACGCATCAACGCACGCGGTAAATTAATTTTATTCCACCCCTTAAAAATCGATTTAAAAACGTGACCCAAATGTTCTCAGCCAAATGGATTTTTATACCAAAACATCCAGTAAAAAAATGCGTTCATCAATTTATTCATCAATCGGATGGAGCAAATCCAACGTGGAAATTAAATTGATTAAGCAGGTTCCTTGTGTGTTAGTCTCATCGTGTCCAAGTAAAAAATAAAAATGAAAAAAACGATTTGTTTCATATTAATCATTGACTATAAAATGCCCCAACAAAATAGCAAAAAAGTTTGACGCGTGGTGAACATGTTACACAAGTTGGGAGCCACCAGACAAAACGCAAACGTGATAGAACCAGCAACAAAAAGTGTTATGGCTATAAATCACAGACGAGAAGTGGATATTCTGGTTGAGATTATTTATCGTTAGTTTATAGTTTGTTCTAGTTTTCCACTTGGAGTGGCACGTTGATCAATTGCTCGACATAAACAATAACAGCAACCAAATAAAATGCGGCTCGAGCAGCAATAAATTAGTTGTCGGCTACAAATTACAATTTAAGCATGGAGTATGATATGATTCAATTTATCATTAGTCCATCGTCATAATCTGTGTCTTCAATATGTCTCGGCTATATTAAGCAACTTTGCCAGACTGCTAGTTCGGTAGTCACTTAATCGAGTAGATGGCTAGTTAAATCAACAAACAACAATCAAAGTTAGTCGAGTTGCCACAGTTTCCCAAGCAGCGATTCCATTATACCTGGCAAAAGAGCTACAAGAAGAAGATTAAAATAATTGCATTACCGGCGCGTTCGCCACATTTTCCATACTCGTCGACCCTCCGCATCCAAGCGGTCTGGGTGTAATCGATTGATTATCAAACATGTCTTGCAAGAAGCTCACCGAAATGTGATTATCGGAAGACGCCCGGCGTATTCCAGAGGAAACGATTCTGGAAGGCGAGAAAACGGTCGTACTTTGAAAGTGCAAGCTTTACCAGAGGAACCTTTCAAATGAAGACTTAAATTTGAAACTTGAGACTCCAAAAGCGGCGAATCTTTAGTTGTGATTTGAGGCTCGCTAGGAGAACGAGAACACTCAGCGAATGCAATCGGGCCACAAAACGTATAGAGATGCAAAGCATAATAGATAGTATACGTGTAATGAAACAATGAATAATGAAGTTTGCTTCTCAGCTCTCTAATAAAGGAGCTGATAATGAGCGCATCGTCATCACATTGCATCAATGCACTTCATGCATCGACCTGCGTTGATCGCCTGAGCTGATCAACTGCTGCGCGTTACAGAAAGTGGATTTCAATTAAAACTCCATTTTCTATGCACTTGTTCACCGGCGGAGATGGGTCTATTGGTTGTTGTACAAGTTGTACAACGTGCAAATGTCACACTCACCGACAAGCAGTCGCAATAGTGACGCGAGCAGATGAGCTTCGTGCGGGCCGCCCATGAATGATGACGCTCGCATCATTACCGCCGACGGGGATTGAAGAAGAGCAGCATCGACGACGTCCACGGAAACATTTCGTCGCTCCTGTCGCTGAGGACGATGTCACACGCGTTCGTCATTAGCAGACACGTCGTGTTTCAATAATCGCACGCCGCAACAGCAACAGCATGTGAGGTCACAGGGGTGGCATTTTTAGCGCGCCTGCTGTTGATTCGCAATTGTGGCGATGCGGGTTGCTGCCCATGACGGCACAGCTACGTAAATCACACATTTGGACTCAGAAATTCACAACGTCATTTAGGTTTTCGAGGCTGAAATCCCTCTGCACCGATGGTTAATTCTGTCTTCAATAATTCACACTGGCACAGACCCTCCAAGGACAGTGCAATATTTCACAAACTAATGGCGTGTCAAATATCACCTCGACATACCTAGAGTTAAAAGAACCATTCCTATAAGTGTCCTACATTTGGCCCTACAATGGCACTGGCTCAATGTGCAGATACGAATCGCATGGAAACACCCCAGCCCTTATTTACAATACGTCACAGCGGTAGTCACATTATTAATAATCAAAATACTAGCGCCACTAGTCATGAGAATGATGTATATGCGACTTGGCTTCAAAGGATTTATCACCTTCCGAACAATGTGGGACCAGAGATGATAGTAATCGATTGCAGATCATTGTTCACCATCTGGAATCGATGTGAACCAAGAATCCACCATATGCACAATACTATCTAAACCGAGAGATAATTTATGTGCCGCAATTGTCCCGGAGGAATACCTGGTATATAATGGTATATAAACAAGAATATGCGGATCGGCCCCATGAGTGTATACGAGTATTTTATTAAAAATTTAGCATTTATAGCTACCCCGAATTAAAATTTTTGCAAAATCGACACAGAAACACATTAATTTATCGATACATCAAAACCAGGCCCGTTTAATGGAAGATAACATTTTTCCGGAGTATCGGGTCCTATTTTTTTTTTCCAACTCACTGGGGATAAATCCGGTATATATTTACACTGTCCCACTGCCAGTGTTTTAGATAAAAATTAACTCGGATAAAGTTAAACGGCCTGAGCTATAAATGGGAGACTCTGCCAAATCGTTTCGAATCCGCCAATTAATTTAACTTTTTCGCAAAATTTACACGCGTCTGATGCCTTAAAGAAAAAAAGAAAGAATCAGGACACAATGGCTCACTACAAACAACACTTCGCTGGGTGTTGAGTGCTAAGTGCGTAGAGCACAATAAATCTCATAGAAATGTAATTCGTTCAGTGGAGGCCGTTTGAAAGTTGCTTCTGCTCGCTTTTTGGTCCGACACGCGTGCAAAATGGCATGTATAAAAGGCGTGTTTCTCTAGGGAGGTACAATTAAACGGTGGATGCAAATGAAAGAAATTTACGATGGCGCAAATCGCACAACCAAACAAAAACCTACAATCCTAAAAAATGGATTGAAGTAATTCCAATTGCAAGATTGCAAAAACTGACCAAACGGTAATAACCAGAAGGGACTTTCGTTATTCTAGCGTGACATGGTGTGTAGTATAATTACTAAGGCTGCCCGAAATGCATTTGTTTAAATATTCTCTGTGCATTTCAGTGAATTCGAGCTGCAATCCAAATTCGAAGCGCCAAACGACTGCAGAAGCTTTTACCAAAGCACATCTGCGACAGTAAATGGCGACAACATGTTCGCCGTGCAGCAACGTTTAACTAAAAAAAAAAAAAGTACGCTTCGATTTCAACGTTAATTAAACCCGCGTTGAGTCCGCAGCAACATGAAAACTACTAGTCATAGATTCGTAGATTGAATGTCGTGGACTAGATGTAAAACGGATATTCGGATTTTGACTCACGACGCGGAGGATAAACTCCAACGCTGTGAAGACAAAAAACCATTGAAGAAAATCACAAAGCAATCGATACAAAAAACCTACTCGATGGTAAACAAAACGTCATCTTTGAATCTGTGAGCGGTAAACCAAATTATCCATCTTTGTATGTTTGTTGAGTTGGAGACATTCAGAAAAGATGTAATTGTTTTCATCCTTGACGCAACAAGGGTTTCCTAGTCGCCGTAGTTTAATTTATAGGCAGTGAAGGAAGTGCTGAAATCTTCCGATAAAATGTCTCCCATGCTAGATGGAGCA